>JAYRBW010075261.1:0-25196 GCA_036023295.1 Invenusta paracnida | reverse complement strand
ATAGTATAGTATAGTATAGTATAGTATAGTATAGTATAGTATAGTATAGTATAGTATAGTATAGTATAGTATAGTATGCTGTATATTTTATTAATTTTTATATGATAAGGAATCTTTGCAAAATTGGTAATTTTGAAATATTTGTTCTGTCTATAGTCGTTCTTATGTATCACTGGATAAAATATATTGTACACATAATTAAGACGCAGTTCCCAGGAAACATTGCTCAGTTCACGTGGCTGCACCGCACTATAACAACGGTATGTCACTGGTTCCAGGTTTTAACATATTTCTCTCTGCAATAGGGGCAGCGGCCATACCAGTTTTCCCCGAACTCCTGATGGACGAACAGACTTATTATAGAGCTGGAAATCCGATAAGTTTTGCCCTCTTTTTTGCGGAGAAAATAACAGAAGAGTAAAAATTCCACGTTCCTCACAGATTTCTTTGCGACCGACCGGAAAGTCTTTTTTTTCTCAGAGAGTGGATAAGAAAGACAGAGAGAGAGAGATAGTTGAAAAAGAATAGCGTGAGTTTGTTCCATCCCTGTGGGAACTGCCCTTGAAATAATCTTTCATCAATCGATATTATTATAAATGGGGAACCATATTACTGTGGGCTTTGGCTGTCGCCGCGTTTTGAAGTTGAGAGTTTAGGTATATGGTTGGTATATAAGTCGAAATTCGAAACTTTCTGTGTAATGAAATGCTTGGAACTCATGGCACGTTGGGAGTATTATTATAGTTTAGGTATATTATTATAGTGGGAAATATATTATTAAGGCATATTGGGTTGGGCTATGTATTCCTGGATAAAAGAGTAATGTCTTGAATTTGAAAATATTCAAGTAAGGGAAAGTTACTGAAATGAACGCTATATTGCAGATTTCAAGGACCCGATCAACTTAAACTTGGCGTGGGAAATCAAAAAGATATGGATCTTAATAGTTGAGTAGCCTATTTATAAAATATGCATTTTTTTTCTTTCCACAAAGTAAGCCTCGAAATTATCTAAAACGGAGTTTGCTATATGCCGTAATATTATTATAAAACAAAAATAATTCGATATGAATCAAACAGCAATTTAGTGGAAAGTTTGGGATTACTGAATGTGTTAAATAATGTTTAGCCATTAAATTTTAATATTTCATTTTTATGATCAATCCATTTTGTAAAATCCATTTGGGTTTTTAGCTTGGCTTCAAAAATAAGCTTTCAATTTAAATGATTTACGGGAATTTTATTACTTTATAAGTTATTCTTTTGGTATAGTATAAAATTGCATTTCAAATAAATGTAGTATATTATATATCTACTTTAATTTGTTGTAATTAGACAGAATATAAATGGGAAATGAATTTTCAATGAACCTAATTAACAACAGGCTATACAGATATACAGTTATCTAAATGTAAATAGCTATATATCTACAATATATATTATGTATAATATGTTCGTGCCTCGTTTTATATAATATTTCCTCCTCGATGGCGATATTTCCACGAACCTTCAAGTTATTATAATTTAGCATATTACATACGTGTGTTTATATACATATACATACACTTATAGGTAAACTATGCACAGTTAGCTTGCCAAGGTTATAGATATACGTGAGAGCTAATTTTGCCGATGGTAATTTCAGGCGAAAGCCAACAACAATCCATCCACGGACATCTGAGCTCTCCAAGAAACTTCCAGATACCTATATACATATTATACACAAAAGTCTCGTGGGAGTTATAGGAGGTTCGGCATTCTTTTATTTATCAGACAGGACATGCAAAATAATTAAACGATTAGTTCCATAGCCCTGCGACCCGATGTATAATCATTCCACGAGTTAGTCGAGTTAGTAATACTTACTGCAGACAAGCCAACTGCACTGAAATAAACAATCAACGCAGTATGGAGTGGTTTATATTCTCATTTTTCCGCATCCTGCTCTTTTTCTTTGCCTTCATTCTAGGACCAAACGGTCGATTTTCGGTGATTATTTTGCTTTTTTGGTTCTATTTTGCTTCCTCCCTTAACTATTATATTTACAGTTTGGTGTCTGATGTTTTGGTAAACATTAGACTATCTATTATTAGTGGAAAGACTACTAATATATGTAGAGTAACGTTAGTTATACCCAATTCAATTAGTTCCCCGCTTATATTCAATAGTTGAGTATATTATCATGTAGTTTACATAACTTTATTTTAACTAACATAATATATTAATATACTCGTAATAATGTTCCGTATATATTATACGAGATGTACGTTTATAGAAAAGCTACTTGATCTTTAAAAGCTTACAAATCGTTGTTAAATCATGAATACACGTAAATATTTTTCGAACAATTATCAATTACGGAGCAAACATTTTAAATATTATTTGATATGCTTTGTGCAATTTGAGTAATATAGAATTTATTTTGAGATCCGAAAAATCCAAATCAAATTTGATAATGATTTTTACGAAAATTGACTCATTTGTAACATTTTTTGTCAGCTATATTGACAGAAAAGTATCCTCTTTGACTTTTGGAGTAGGTAGGAATATTTGATTGAATTAGCAAGTCAGTCTGAGCTTTTTGAACAAGTTCTGGGTGATTCCGGTGTAATTCATGTTTAGACATACTCAACGCGGCCCTCTGACCTCTTCTAACTTATTTAGCGGCCGCTATTTGTACTCCCATCTCCTCTTAATTATCAGGGACCTAGATGATAAAGATGATGTAACTTTCTAGTGTCTATTATACACAGCTGCAACTTCAATGAAAGAGCGATCGATAGTATATATAAACCAGCTGTATTTTTGAGTAATGGACCGGATCCTCGTTTGAGGGAAGTTTCAGGAATGATCCAAAATGTGGTGCTGGTGACGATGATTTCCGGATTGAGATAATAGTTGAATAGTTGAATATAGAATGCTAACACCCAGTACAAGTTCAATTTAGCCTCAACTTACAGCAGAAGAGTTATAAGCAGCAATAGATATAAGATAATGAACTGCAGGCACGAGTATACATAAATAGGTTTAAGACCCAAAGTATTAGGATATCTTCTTCTTTTTTAATGTAAGTTTCAAAATGGAATAATCGCAATATTTTTGCATTGAATACATTTTAAACGTTATTTTTTTTGTATACATTTATGGACTTCAAACATTATTTACTCTTTGAACTAAATATTATAGAGAAAACCTTTTTTTGACATAATGACAGCCTGAATGAATATTATCTTAAAATTATTTCATAAATTAGTTTTTTAGTTTTTCTTTTGTTCTGTCCTTTCTAAAATATGCATCAATATATCATTTAAGAATTATGTTTTATCTTTTTAAGATAAAACGCTGTATAGTATTGTTTCCTGTGTATGAATGATATTTATTTTAAGAACTTAAAATTTCATTATTGTTAGAGGAAACTTTTTTTGCAAAATGTTTTGTATATTAGGTGACATCAAACTGATCATTCTTTATTAAGGCGGAAAAGCATGTCAATAAATATGTATGTATCATATTATTCATTTCATTTATGCAAATTATGAATTAAATAGTTTTATAAACATATTGATGTGTATATATGAATGTATATTCAATACATACATTTAAGTAACTTTAGAAAAGTATATATTATAACACTGCATTTATGTAATATATACAATTTTTTCTTTTTATCCAGTTTGTATGTTTATATCAATATGTACATACCTATTTTTAATGGATATTCTTGTCTGCTGCTTTTATATTTATCTTCCGGAATAATTAAGCGATTTTGTTATTTTTCTGTCCAACATTATTATAGAAAATGTTTAGTTATTTTGAATTATTCACAACAATTTAATGTTAACTACATTTATAACTATATGAACGTATGATATTAACCAATTTAATATTAATACAATGTAATATTTTTTGTTCTAATTTTCGTAGAATATTACAAAAAATTTAGTGTTTTAGTAAGCTTTGTCGTGTTATTTATTTATTTTAACTCGTTTTAATAATGATACACATTCATTTTTATACATTAGTCCGTTTTTCTGCATAAAATATTATTTTATAAAATTGTCTTTGCCCTATTTTAGATAAAAATTTGTTGTATAACTTGTGTGAAGGATTGTTTACATTGTAATTTCATTAGTTACGCGTTATATATTCCTACACAGACACAGTATAACTTGAAATACAACTTGAAATACAACTAGTCTACATATGATACATATTATATATTATATATATGTATTATATTATTACGTAAGATAATATTGGTATTGTTGGAAAGTTGAAATTATAAGTTGTAATCTATTATAGATATAACCCTATTAATATGTGCTATATACTATAAAAGCATTTTATACTTTCACTTATCGTACCAATTATTTCACATATATGATATTTCATTTTGTATTACATACTTTATATATATATATATGTAAAATATACTTTACATTATTTATACAATATATCTTTGTCACAGTTTCAGTTCATTTCAGTTTTAGAAAGTAATTTAACACGCTATCTAGTGCTATATATTTAGTATATTGTATCTATTAATTAGTTTAATGAGATATTATAAATTATATAAATTTTTATATATGACAAATATAAAAAAATTAGAATTGTCTACATATATAGTTCACATTTATTTATCTAATATTATGATTTTTTTTTTAATTTAGTAAATAATATGAATAGCATTATTACATAGGTTTTCAAGTACCGTACGAAACAGTTTATTTCCCAGAACATTTACTGTTATTCAATTGTTTAGCTCTCAAGCTTATGTTTTTACCCATTCATCGTCTAGAATTTCCACTTCTCGTCTTCGTACGTTTTCACACATCAATTAATTCGAAAGGGTATTAAAAAACAAGTTATACTTCAATTACAATATAACCTGAATAATATTTGTTTGCCTGTTTTAAAAATAACGTTTTGAGTTATTGAAATTAATAAGAATATACGTTGTAATTTCCTATGATTCGAGGCGGTTTGTTACCAGTGGGAACTTGAATACATCTAAATGCAATATTTAAGTATTACATTAATATAGGTTATTGATTTAAATTTAACTCAAATTCTTATTCCAAGAAAATAACGGATTCTGTATATATTACTGCTTTTCATACTTTGTAAAAATAATAATTTTAGTTAATTCCTATAACAAATTAAAAAGACAGTCTGAAAATAACAATTATGAATGTTTTTGAACATTATATTTTGTGCTTATTATATATGTAGTTACAAGGTCATTAATTTTTGCTTGCTTATATCACACGCAAATCACATTACGCAAAATAATTATAATTTCTGAGTGCAAGTTATTTCAGAATATTCATTCCATTGAAATATTTACGCATCATTCTTTCAACAATAAAATCATCATTCACCCCGTTTATAGGAGAGCCGGAAGGAGTTGATGGGTCAGTTAGGCTCCCTGATGCACCTGCTCAAAACGGACTCATCCGGAGCAGGTAGTGTAGCAGGCTCCATGGGCAGTGGGCTGGGAGGCTCGCTAACCGGTGGGAACGGCACACTCGGCGGCAGTGGAAATATAATCGGTGGCGGCGGCGGCGTCGGCGGTATGATCATCCCAGGAGGCACGGGCACTGGTGGCGGTAGTTTACGCGGGACACCCTTGGGGAGTAGAATGAAGCTGACGCCACGACTATCTACGGGTTCGCTTGAGGGGACGTCATCCTCATACCTCTCTCCTGCACTCAACTTCTCGCAGGTGGGTGCTTTTTGTTTACTTACTGAACACTATGTATTAAAATGTCAGAATATATTCGTTTTTCTACAATTTTAAGGTTTCTTTTTCATTATTACTACCTAATTTTTCAGTAGTTTATGTCCAAGATGATTAACAGATTAGGTGTGCAAAACAAACTGTTAAATATATCAGTTTCAGGCTATAAAAATTAAATAACGTACTTTTTCTATTATACATACATACTGCTTCATTTAAGTATGTTGTTTAGGCCTTTTTATGTAGTACCGTCTGTTAAAAAAGTCAGTGTACATCATGTATTCTTGCAGGTAGTTATTTTTAGAGCATTGTCACTTACTAGATAATGAAATCCTTTGCTGCCTGTGAGAAAAAAGAAATCCGTATCCTACAAATGGATAATGCTAAGGCTCACATTATAAACAACCAAGAAGCTTCAATTGCTCAAGTAATGGCCAATCACCTGACAGTTCAACTTCTTCTGCGACCTCCAAAGTCCAGAGGTTACTCCTCTGGATCAGAGTATATTTAAATATTTAGATGTCTCAGTTCAACTACAAGAACCAAGAACAAGAGCAGAATTGCACATAAGTATTCTTATTTTGCTTGGCAATTGATCGAAAGAAGCAAGATTGCTGAAGTTGTTCGTCATCAAACTATAATACGCCATCAAATTGTTACCCATGGAGGAGGTAACAGATTTGTTTGACTCTGTTATTATTGTTTCTAGTTAACATATTTAAACTAATATGTATGTATGTTTTTTTTTATATAAATAAAAAATCATTCATGCACACATAGACCTTTTAACAGACGGTATATGATATTACAAAAATAATGGATAATGGATAATGGATATTATGTGGATTAGTAAATCTTTAAAAATTGTCTGTTAGTTACAATTTAAGTTTTTTTCATAAAACAATATATATTTCTATTTAGTTATTATGATAAAGGGAAACATACAATTAATAAATTATTATTGTATAATTTAACTTTCATATTAATTATATATTTTTAGCTTCACTTGACATTTCATTCTTGAAAGTAAACATTTATTAATTAGGTATTATCAAATGTTTTTGTTTCTAATGAAACCTACACTACCACCATCATTAGACGACCTCACTTATCGTCTGTTGGTTTATTTTGATTTCTGACGATCCAGGCTTGTTTCCTGCACTTTTTAGTACTGTCATCTGAACTTGTCAGTCTCTTCTCTCTCTTTCTCTCTCAGTGATTAAACTGCAAATTTTAGAATAAGAATATCAATCCCATCGCCGTTGTAATATATTGCATATTAGCAGCAGTACCTACTATGACACTGCATATAAGATTCTGCAGTTAGCAGAAGTACCCAGCCAAGTTTGGCAAGGCAAAGGTCTCCTCTCACAGTCTCGAATAAATCATGTGACGTCTGACGACTGGAGGAGATAAAGCCCTCCGACTGCTAATGACTTCCCTCCTTGAGAGATCTCCACTCATGACTTTATCGACAGCTAGCTGGCTGTACTCTCAGAGCTCTTGCACGGTGTATTACACTCAGAATCTGGAATGCTTATTTTGTACTTCAGCGCAGCGCAAGAGCAACCGCAGGAATCATGGTTACTCTTGATCTCAATTTCTAGAAATCAGTAATGGATACGCACCACTCATACGCAGAAACCATTTCACAGCGCTCTGTAAAGGCTGTTATACACACACTGAAATTGCTAATATGTTCACGTCAGGAGAATTTACTCATAAATACTTCAAATTACAGAATTCTCTTCGGTTATTAATTGCATGCCATATTTGATACTGGTGTATACATACATATTACTCTTTCCACCTATACTTAAATACATCATAATTTTCACCTGGCCACAGAAAGACATATAATATGCATACTTGATTTTTATAAACATATGTTATTATTTATTTATATATTTGTGTAGGCTAAAATTAGTGTAATGTTTATTGTCCATAAATTTAAAAAATGGTTTAAAAGGTTTAAAAATGGAGTGTTGAACGGAGTATTTTTATATTAGTTGTTAATTTTATCTCGATATATTATACCAGTACAATATATTTTACAAAATTGGTAATAAATTACTTTTAAAAGAAATCCAAGAAAATATAGTTTGTCGTTTGAAGTTGTTATACATTTGCAAAAGGACTAATTTTTACATTAATTATATATTAAATATTTATTTTTAAACAGTTTGTTTTTCCAAATGAAGGGTATTCTTGCGTAAATGTTATATTATTTTGAAGTTATTTATTTCTTGAATTGTTTACATAATTCATGAATTAAGCTTTCGTTAGTTTTTATCGACTGTAAAAGGCGAATTGACAGTTGATTTCATGTTAGAATAAGTTATAATATAAGTTAGGAGGGGAGACAACAGAAGGTAAGCAATACAATATTTTTTCTCTCAACAACATTATTATAAAGAGAATATTACTGTAGCCTGACTTATAATACTGTCGACACTAGATGTGTAGGAAAGGGTTTTCAGGAGGATCCAGCTGAGGTTAGAATGGAACTATATTAACTTCGTTTACGCTGCGATCGGATTTTATTCCCGATCGCTTTTTGCCTGGAGCAGGTATATTACGATGTAAGGGAAGGGTGCGAGGGTGACGAAGCATTGATATTATGACTGTCGACTGGCTTTTCAGTTAGCAGTGGAGCTGTGGATAAGGTCGTCGTCGTCGTCGTCGAACTAGAGGGAGAGTGGGTGGGTCTGTGGTCAACTCGTGTTCAGTGTTGCGGTTAATCGCGTGTGAATTAGTCGAGAAGTATTGTGGGGAGATGCTCCGGGGCCCAACGGAAGGGACAGACGCCTTGAAGTTTTTAATGTCATTGATTTTCACGTCATTCAGAGTCTCTTAGCCCCAAAACTAGCTGACGGAAGAGAGGAAAGGAGAAGAGAAAACAGGAAGGAGCTGGGCTGCTGAGAAATACAGAGGACCACAGATGTTATTTCGCCTTTCTTGCTGCCTTTCGTCCCTCTCGGTACCTAGTTGTACAATAATATATGCTTGATCGCATTGTATTAAGGGTGCGCACACGGGCGCACTAGACGACTTTTCAGTCTCAAAATATTTCCGCAAGTTAATTTGCGTAGTTATCATACACGAGGTAGCTGCTACTTATAATTACCTACTAGGTTTATCTAACATGAGCGTTTTGGGAAAATAAGCTCAATTTTTATCCAGCTGTTCACGGCCGCAAACTTACCTATATAATCAGATATGGGGTGTGGAGACTATATACTCAAGGTGCTTATACATACGTCCCGATATTTTCCTAAAACGTGGTTGCTGCTGAAATGTACTGAATGCAGACTGTAATTGAATAAGTTAACGCATAACTCCATTATATCGGGATTATTTTGTGTTTTGTTTTGAGATAGATTAATTAACTTTGGTTATTAAACCACAATTATAATTAGAGGGAAGGTAGGAAAGGAAGGCCTGTACTAATCTGTATATCTTGTCTACGCTTTATCCGGCTAATTATATATACTTATGTAATCATTAATTAATCATTTTTTCATGTTGTAGTAATACTAGTAATTTTTATAGTATATAAATAACGAAATGTGAATTTTTCGTTATTGTATTAATAAGATAATAAATACTTGTTGTCTTTAAATAGTTTCATTAAACAAAAATAAAATGTTAAAATACTTTCGACGACTCCGATCATATTCTGGGAGTATAACAAAGTATAACATCACATAATTTAATGTTACACTACGAAGATTTCCTGAAATAATAAGGGGTGTAACTGTATTATACCAACAGTTTTGTTTTGTGAATAATAATAATATATTGACGCAAGATTTCCGACGATTGAAATGGATTGATATAAAAGCCTGTTCATTTATTAAATCTGGAATATTGGAATACTTTCACGGCTGTTCATTTATTCAATTCTGTTTTCAGAATCGAAAGTAAGAATGTATTCTCAGGCCGATAAAATAGATAAATTCTAACCCGTTCATTTATTAACTAATTTGGAATTCGAGAATTAATAAATTAACAGGTTTTATCACAGTGACCAATGTTGTGACCAATAAGGTGACGCAAATCTTGCACATAACATTGGACTGATTTGTAAAGCTAATTATGTAGGTGAAACATACCCTCATACATAAATTAGAATTTACGCAGTTATTTAACTATTTAATAATAATAATAATAATAATAACTGCAAACTTAGACGTGGTATAGCTTTAATAATTTACATTTGCCAATATAGCTTGAGAAAATACAACAGCAAATCTTGATTCCATGTTGCTTATTCGGTTACTCGAAGTTTATTCAAGATTCAGGTACATACTGTATGTGGAATACAGTTGTGCATACGTCTCTTTACCCAATTATACAGACGGCATAATATCGTTTATATTAATAGATATACTAATAGACATTACTGACAAAAATATATCCATTATGCTTTGCCGGTTGTCACAATACCATAGAAATTAAAATGATTGGACAGCATAGAAATATTGTCTGGATGCAAGATGATGACGCACCCCATTATTCTATAATTGTTCGCGATTTTTTGAATCAGACCTTCAGCACATGGATAGGCTGGAGAGGAACCCTAGAATGAGCTTCAGGATCGCCGGACTTAACCCCATGTGACTATTCCACGTCAGTGTGTAATTGTCAAGGAAAGTGTTTACACATATGATGTGACAATACTCGTGGGCTTCAGGCAATTAATTATTAAATAATTGCAACAGCTCAATAATGACAAAGATCTCTGTCGAGCAATTATTGCTCATTCAATAAGTAAGAGATATCAATTATGTATTGAAAGTGAAGGCAAACATATTTAAAATCATTTATCATAATTGCTATAATATCACGAACACTATACAACATTTTAGAAATATTTGGCATTTGCTACCTTGTTTTTGTTTGTAATATACAATCTGTTTGTTTCATATATGTCTAATACTGTCTTACTATCATGAGTAAAGAGACTTATGCGTACTCCTGTACATCTCGAAAAGTTTTGTTGCATATACACCGCTACTGTGGTATAACAAGAAATCAATAATTTAAGGGCTAATTAAAAGACGATTTATCAGATAAAATATCGTAATATAACAGTATGAAAAGTAAATAGATTAGAAATTTTCGTATTACTATAAAGTTTGCTTAAATGGATAGCTAATGAGTAGTAATTTTAAATTTTATAACTTCAAGATCAAATCTCAAAACAAGCTATTTTAACATACTATAGGAATTTTTGACATAAAAAAGTTACATTTATATGTAAGACATTTAAATAACATCTATTAAATTTCCAAGCTAATAATTTTAAATCATTACTTTACTTTTTAGTTACTGTAAAATTACTATAAACTGCATACAATAGTCGAGAAGAGTGGCAACTCTGTCATTAAATACTCTAGGGATCCATCAATTCATCAGTAATATTAGTAGTTAACTGGCTAAACTTTTTATTATGAAAGATACAATTTAAATTAGTTATTTATTTCCATGATAGTTTAAAATGGATACTACTTTTGTCATATGCATAGGATTTTTTTATAGTGTATATTTATAATATTTCATCAAATTTTCCGGTATTTCATGTTGCAGTAAACTTCATTAGTATAGATATATCATTTTTTTATGTTTACTATGTTTGATATTGTCTAACAGTTTTTGCTATCTTACTAGATTTATATTATAAAATTCATAGTAGTATGCACTTTGGAAGGAAAAATACAACAAAATGCAAAATAAATTATATGCTGTTATACGTCATAATATGTGTCTACATATCTACTATCTATTTAAAACGGATTGAACTAGCATGTTATTAGGGATCTAAATATGTAATTATATGTAGATATATGTATATTTATGCCCAAGTCAATATAACAAAATTAAAATGTATGATATGCGGTTTACATATATTTCGAATTTTAAGAAAGTCTAAAAACATTAGTTACATATTATTATTTAAAAAAAATTAATAGCATATTTGACTGTTTGTTTCTGTATGCATGGTTAATGACCTCAAAAAGTTGAAGATGAGCGTAAACTTCATAGCTCTATTATTTTTAATTATCTTAAACTGTTTTATGGTCAAAATTACATGAGTCACTTTTGACACTGCAGATAGCACTGTGCTTATCAATTTAAACACCCTTCACTCCTCTCCCTGCAGAACTCGGCAGATCCCCAGGGCCGCACCGCCATCCGACACGACCTCCTATTGGCCGCGGACTCCGTCACCCACGCCATGTCCTCTCTGGTCCGTGAGCTCAACTCTGACCCTACAGCCACTTCAACAGGTCCCGAGCATCACCAAGGCAACGGGGTCCGGGGGCCTCCTGGCAACAGCGAGTACGAGGCCGAGTATGAGCGAGCCTTGGAGACCGCTGGTGGAGGAACTGGAGGCCTCGGGTATGGAGGTCCTGGAGGTGACAAGACGAGCCGTATGAGGGAAACTTCTGGCGAGATGGCTGGGTGAGCTCTTCTCTCTCTCTCTCTCTCTCTCTCTCTAACTATTTTCTTAGTTTCTTGTACTCCTCTATTACCATATACTAAATATATTATACATTTTGTTTTTAGGTACAAGAACAGTTGATATAAAATTAAATTTAAATTATATGTATGTTTGACAAAATGTGGTCTAGTAGATAAGACTCAGAAGTACTTTATAAATTTGTAATGAAAGTTTATTATGCATTCTTAATAATATGTAATAATAGTAACTACTATAGTAAAACAAATCTTGGTTATCTTTAATCCTCCGTTTTGCCATTCGTTAATTTTATATTATATTTATAAGTATTTAAATGAGGCCAAACATTCCTAAATTTTGCATAAATATATGTACACATATATCTCAAACTATACAAGTAGGAAGTAGTAGGGAGGTGTATGTCTACGTTACCATCAATCTACCCACTTCATATATTGTTTCAATTTAATTTTTCTTCGATTTCTTCTTTCTGAATGTTACGTTCGATAACTTTTGCTCTTCGAAATGTCAACTATTCCAGGAAAGGTGACATACAGTACAACACGGCTCTTGCCCAACGCATGATGACAGAACAGCGCTTTCTCTCCGAACTACAAGCTCGTCGTGAACAACAGCAACACCAACACCAACAGAGCCATGAGTTGCATCATCCGCCTCTCTCCACACCTGCGGCTACCGGGATCCCCGCCTCCAATTCCACCGGTGGTATCGGTGGTGGAGTTGGGGGGACCCTCTCCCCTGCTCCAGGGAGTGGCTCCATGGCAGCCGGCGGCCAACAAAACAACACCAGTGCGGGAGTCGCAGGAAGTATGAGTCATTCGATGGGCCATCAACGGGCAGGTAGCTACGCGAGTCAAGACAGCGAGTCAGACGCCTATCTCTACTCTGACCCCGAATGTTTAGGTGTAGGGGGTGGAGGGGGACGGTCATCGCAGGATGAATCCGAGGGAAGGTTTGGTGCTGGAGGACCCAACAGTGCCAAACCAGGAGTGAGTACTCTCTTAGAACTAAAATATAATGCAGTTAAATAGTATACTGGTGTTAATTTATCTGTAATCCAATGTTGAGTAATATATTTTTAAATTTCGAAGAATACTGAATTTTACATTTCTTTTTCTGCCTATTTTGAAACATTTTTTATATACGTTAGACATTTTGTAGGATGTGCTATATGGTATTAATTTAATTTTTACTATAGATAGATCTGATTTTGAATATTAATTTTAACAAAACTTTTCTCTTTAAGATATCAATTCTGAGCAGTAACTATGTATTCTTATTTCCATAGCAACGCTTTCGTCGATACACAACGGACGAAGAGACTGACCATGAGTCCTACATTCGAACGGATGATGAAGACGGCGGAAACACTGACTGGGAGGACAACATGCGTCGTTGGGTGAACAGATGAAACCGTTCACATATCTAAGCCATTACGTTGTCACAATTACTCATCGTTTGTTGAAGTGAGCGCCAGACTTAAGCGGCAGTTAAGCAATCCAATCGATTCAATCAAGCAATCTTTTCACTAGAACAGTAAACTGTACATTATTATGATTCAGAATAATTTACTATATATATATGACTGAATTATACGTTTTTATGGTTCAGCCATCTCCATTTTATTATTAATTACTTCAATAGCCAGATTAGGCGCCATCGACTTTTATGAGCAATTTTAATCCAAAGTTTGTATATTTGTTATCCAATTGTTTTCTCAATCTCAGTACTTTAACAATATTTCTTCAAACAATCAATCGATTAAACTATCAATCATACTCTTGTATCACTTGCAAGATGTGCAACTTAACACTAGGCAGCAGCTGGCATACTGATATATATGACATATTATTCTTTTTATGAAATCAATTACTTTTAATTTTTTAATAATATATAACTTCCTCGTTCTTATTACGATACAACAGATATAATAGAGCGGTATTGGTGCTTATATTATCACCAACCGAAATTCACCCAGTATGAATTGAGATAATGGCCAATTTAGTCTTCAAATCACCAAGTAGCATCTTTTAAACTTGACCGACCTCCCAGCTCCACCCAGCGCGAGTTCTTGGCTGTCACTGAACTTTTAATCTTCCGAATTATACTTTTCTATCCGCATACATAACGCATCATCATATTATTCAACGTTGATAATTTTGCTTATAATTGAGGCGGTTATCCTTCATTGTGCATATAAATGACATTTTAATATGATAACAAATATACTACATATATTACGATATATGAATTTTATTTACATCAAAATTATATTTTATTCTTCATATTGTCTGTGATCATGCAAGATAATCTGTTCCGTTATAATTATTATAACTCAGACTTGCAGAAAAAGAGAACTACTGGTGGAAACTGTTATTCTGTACATTTTTATTACGCCCAGCCAGTAATTACATACTACATACCTCCTCAGCAGTTTACCATGTTAATAACATTTGTGAGTAATTTCTTGTAGAATACTTCATTTTATAATCGACTGTTAAACATCTACTTCACCCACTCTAATTTATGATAATACATTATACATATATCCTACATATTATATATTAATATACGACACTCCACAGTACTATATTATACATATTCTATTCAAGATTTGTACATTCATGCCTTTTATGTTTTGTGCGTTTGTCAAAAGCTGTTGTTTACGTTTTCCGAATAACAGGATGACCTATTTCTCTATTCTGAATAATTGTCTGCTTTCTTGTACATATATACTTTGGGAGTAATAGACGATTATTACCATAGAAATGAAATAACATCTACCAGAAGGCAACTTTATATAAATCGATGCCAACAGCAGTAAGGTATTTTTACTCAGGGAAAAATGCCTCTTCTAAGACTGGCAATATCGAAGTTAATCTGGCAGCTATACCGAAAAACGGCTTGCACCGCTATATAGAATCTCCGTTAGATATGCTTGAATTATATACTACATGTTTTTAAATTGAAATTCTCGTGTGTTTCGCCTATATAAAGCTATTTGCACTGTTAGAGATGACATTTTGGAAGCAAACGATACGGTTTGGATTTTACTTAAATAAATTTAAATCTTATGGTGCCGTGCGTTTCCATTTCGACAATTTCCATTCTAGTATGGTTATTCGTCTATTTCTATGATTGCTACAAAATTGTCATTTATAATTATTGTCAATAATAATGTCTTTAAGAAAATTAAGAAAATATTTTAAATTAGATTTTTTATATTAAAGACTACAATAAATACAATGAAGCCTTTGTAATGTAATCCGCTATAAATACTTACATTAAAATGTATATTTCATATCGCTCAAATAAATTGCTTTCACCGTTATAAAAAATAAAAATTGTATCATCTTGACTTTGAGCAGTTAATGTATGGGTCTATCTTGAATACAACTTGGTTGGCAATACTAATATTGCATTATTAATAGACGACACAACTATATTAACTAGAAATGGGGAAATAGTTAATGTTAAAATGTAAACCGATGTTTCGACGTATTTTTTATTTGTATGTATGTGTATATAATTAATCATTAATTTCTTTACCGTATATAAGTGTATACTAAATTGAAGAATCTTTAAAATTGTGGGCCTTAAATTATAATTTAAGCTATTAAATGTCATTGAGAGAAGTATGAATAATACAGAGTGGCTATCGTTTGGCTATTTATAAGAGCAACCCAAATTCTGAAAGATTATAAATAACTGGAAATATATGATCAAAATTTCACTATATTTTGAAGAAAATCTAATTACCTGATGTATGTAAGCTTCAGTTCGTAATACAATAATATGCTTTATAATTAAGTGTATGTGGTAAACAAAATCAAAGAAAGACAGAAAATATTGAACAAAAATTGCACACTTTGGATGGGTGGATTGTAGAAATACCAAGAGAAATACGGTAATCAGGAACAAGTCTCCTTGAACGCAAATCAAAAAATAAATTGTGTTTGAAAATGTCCTCCATGCAATGTTCAAAGTTGGATCAATTATGATTCAGATCTTGTATAGCACCGGAGACATGGTAATGTTTTGAAATTGTAATAGGCCAAAAGTTGTAATAAATAAATGAGAAAATAAACTATGTAGCACAAATGGAAGCACATTTTCCAATGGAAACACCTCAATTAAGTTATGTCTCAAAATAATAATACAAATCAAAATGAATTTTAAATTGCAATATTCACAAAATTTGAACTAAATTTTATTCAAAATAGAGTACAATCAAGAGAGTAAATATAATATGCGCTAGAAATAAAATACTACTACACGAAAGAAAAGATAAATAATTTTAAACCAAAATAAATACTGAATTAATGTAAGTTATAACTATAGTAAACCAATGTAGTACAATAATTAATAGGATACAATAAATTAAAATAACGAGTTGTATACAAAACAGTTTAGTCAATATGCAGTCGTATTATTTCCTCAAATAAAAACCACAATAATCTTAAAAATGATTATCAAGAATAAGTTGCGGCAAAAATGTTATAACTGAATGATTAAAGAGTGTTTGTGTTTTTTAATGTTTAACAGTTAAAATGGTAATGATATTCTAATGACACTGTAATTGTGTGCCTATGAAAGTCACATTCCATGTACAGCTGATAAGGTTTCACAAAAGAATGCCTATAGTATAACGGAGTTTACCAAGTGTACATTTTCATGAGTTAAAGAGGTTATAGCAAAGAATAAGCAGATAAGGGTATACAACTCATATCACAGTATAATTGAAAAGAAATAAAGATAAACTCTTGAAATAGCTGACGATAGTAAATCACAATATTTGTATATATACAAAATCAAAGAAATCAATGACAAATATAGGCATAATCATCAATAATACTCTATAAATAATAACAACATAATTTAGAAAAAGATGGTACATTATAATGTGTAAAAGTGATCAGATCATATACATGATAATTAAAGACATAGCCGAGGTCACATAAAATGCAAATAAATATACATAATTGTATGTATGCATGGAAATAGTATATTCCCAAGGGGAATAATATTTTCAGTAAAGTCGATAGTGCAAAAGATACACGTGCAAACACAACCATGATCTTCGTGTGAAGAAAATATGTTAATTTTAATGGACTGTGACGGTTTCAAGATTATAAAAAGCCAAGTGGACTGAATTTTTAAGTTATCCTGGGGCCACAAGGAAAGCTTCTGAAGTAGGTTCCAGTAATCGAACTTCAGTCTATCAAATAAAATCGACTTAACTAGAAACCAGCATTGCTTATCTCGATTCATGATTCTCATTTGAAAGAGATAGCAAGAGTAGTGTAGGCGCTATTTTTAGAGACTCTTGTAAAAACGGACATACTATAGCAAAACTTGTTGCAGTTAAATGCCATGAGAGAAATACGGGTAGGATTACTGGAAGGTTTGAAACTTATATATTTACATCTGCTAAGTGCTGTACTAAATTCATAAGCATCAGCAATGACGTAAGAAAGGTTTGGAACTAGAAGACAACTGTCAATTGGGACAGCACGGATTGTCCACCATGAGTATAACGTCGATGCCATAAAGTTCAATGAGATCAATGAGAAAAATACGGTCCAGACGAGGGTCAAGGCCCATACGCTGCATGTGATCTGGCGTGATGAACCGCTCGGAGGTTTGAGAGACGTCCAGAAGTGTGTCAAACAGTCGCGTGTTGTACTCGCGGAAGAAACTGGAGAGTTATTAGAATTATACATATAACTAGAATACCAGTACTCATATTTGCATATATATGTATATATAGTAGTAGTAGTAGTAAACAAAACATTTATTGAAGAACTATATAATTTTAGTTTTAAAGCAATTTATGTAGGTGTTACACAACAATATTCAAGGTATATGAAGAAAGTTGAAAAAATTTATAATTAATTTCAACGATCTATTGTAAATCAACTATTGCAAATTCCATTATAGAGATCTATATATATTACGCGTTCGTAGAGACAAAAAGTATCGCCAAAAAAATATAAAGTAAAAAATTCAATAGAAAACAATAAAACTGATTAAAAACCGAATAATTAGAAAGATGTACACAATTCATAAAGTAGGTATAATATCAAAAGGCAAGTAAGACTAAGAGAAAATCTTAGAAAGTATTAAAAAAACAGAGATAGAAAAAGATTCAATATAATACCTAAGAAAAACCTCATCTGCCGAGTCGTCACCATCAATCCCATCGGAGAATATTTGAGAAAATCTTAAATATAAAAGAAAATGATATATAATTATGTACGTGCGTTTACGAGTATTTTGTTCTGAAATGCATTGCCCGATTCAACATGAATATATTATCTTTTTTTTACTGAAATCACTGAAGGTGAAAGGTAAAATAATTAATTTATGAAATAGAAATCGAAATTCATGGAGGCAAAAAAAATTTAATAAATATTAGGTATATTTTGGGGTCAATCATTATAGATAGATATAACTTTGAAGAACGAATTTATGAGTAAATGTGAAGGAAGCAAGTTAGCGCCTTTTCCACACATTACCCAATAGTAAAGATATTTTCATAACTATATATACCTATAGTTAATATACTTGACGTAAGTTTGTCTAAGCAAATTATAAAACTAGTTAAAATTTGTATTTGAAGCTTAAATTGATATGTCTTATTTGATACATAAATTAAAGTATTCTACCTAGAAAAATTTGGCATTCACTTTGAATAAATAATACTATAGTTTTAAAATATGAGCGAGGACTTCGTGAAAAATGTCCTTTATAAGGACGCGCGACATTCAATTTAGGAAAAAAATCTGTAGTCCGGATGATTTAAAGCAAACTGAAGTAAGTTCTTTTATAATGGTATTTACAAAAAACAAAACAGATTAATCTTACTTAAATTGGTCAATTACTAAATAAGAGTCTATATTATAGACGTTTTCAAATTCAGTATATGAATGTCTATTAGTATTAATAAAATAAAATATTCATTTAATATTAGAATAGAATATACATTTATTTAGGTTTTAAATCAAGGATTATTACAGACAGGGAGTACTGATCGAGGTAATATTTTTTAGGATAAATGTACAAACTAAGAGTATTGGATTTACAGTGTTTTGTTGATATGATATAAAATACCGATAATACAATAGTAATTTTCAAAAATGTTCAACATATAACTACATATAATAATATAGGTATTTTTTCAATAGGTAATAGTGAATATGTCATGTAGATTATAAGAAATACACAATTATGTCCATTGTCTGACAGAAAAGGAGGCTTGGTAATAAGACATATAGTAGGATACAACGAATCAAAATATTCATGTTGTAGTTTGTTATCGTTCAACAGAGTTATTGACAAATTTATTTTGAACAATATATTTTTTCTCTTCATACAAATAGCAATGTGTGTGTTATTCCAAATGGTAACAGGTTCATAAATTACCTTATTGATATAATTGTGTGAGTTTGGTATTAGTTATTTGCTTTTGAGCATTTCTTGTATATAATGGATTTTTGTATTTCTCTATTTAATTTTTTAATTTTAATGGTTGCAATACTATAGTGGGCCGGGGTATGCGTATGTCTATGGATTAACAAAAAATAATCTAAATTTTGTATAATCGATTTTTTGAATATTTTAAAATTCATTGCGAATTGCATTTGTGCTGCATATTTGGGGTTATTTGTAATTGTTTAAACTAAGGACAGCTAGATTTTCTTTTATACAAATACAATTCTATGGTATAGTTAATTTTTGAAAATATTAATGATTTATAATTAGGTGTATATTTCTAATCTTTTTTTAAACGATTTTTCTTAATGTGGAATAAGCTTATTTATTTTATTGACAGTTTATACAAGTATATTATTCCATTTCAAGTTCTTCTGACATTAAAATAAATACTAGGTGGTTAAGTTCAATTATTTATATTTAAAAATATTTATAGAAACATTATAATTAACAAATATTTCTCCAAACCAGTTAATATATTCTATAAAATTTATCATTCTATTTTAATGGTTATTATTTCAGATTTAATATATATTTTTATTTGAAATATATAAAAATATTTCTGACATTTACTGCACCATATTTTTAACCTAAGTTTTACATTTTTTAATTTCCCCCCAAAAAAACATAAGGTATTGTAAATATTACTTAATACAGCATAGATACTATTACAAAGCCATCATTTTTATCTTTAAAAAGTGTGTTTAATGAAAAGAAGTTTAATTTGGTTAATAAATATTTTTCTAGAAAATATTTTGAATTGCTGATATATATATATAGTTATTAATAGAATTAATTAAATTGATGGAAAATGATTTTAAGAAAATATGGTAAAAATCAATAACAAAAAATAAAAAACAATAATTTTAAAAATATTAGTATTTTTAGTCTAAAATGTATAAGACAACTATAGACTTAATTAATGCGATTTTTTATTATATTCAATTAATATTATTTTGAATATTTTAATAAAATAGTAAAAAAAATAATTTTTAATTTTATAAAAATGATATTTTTAAATGAATTAGATAAGCATACCTACTTTTTCTTGCGTTCTAATTTCAATCAAATGTTAAATATCAATGAATATTGATTTTATATTACAAAAAAGTTTTAAAAATAGATCATCACTAAAATGTCATTACTAATATAACTGGAAGCGTAAATGTAGTTGCAGCTGTTCCTTTGGGCCTGTTCTGCTTAACTGTCTAAAGAGATGACATAACAGCCTTCTTCCTTCATTTTTCTTTGCTAGTTGACAAAAGTCTAACTTTCTTTTGTGGTCATTGTTAAGCGATGGCATTTTATATTTGTACTACTTCTATTCAAGCATAAAAGCATCTGCCTCATTCAATTTTTATGCTGTAGGTATTTATATCTATTATTTCTGTCGTGTGACAAGTAAAAATCTGATTATCAGCTGTTTTTTCAATTTCTTATTAGTTTGATTTTTATTTCAGAATGGATACTTATTCTGTGGAATCCATTACAGTAGATTCTACATTTCCATTAATTGTGTGGTTATTATTTATTTTATTCATTCTATATTCAGTACTACTTCATTTGTGAGAGGCTAAATCATCAACAGAAATTAAGTTCACTATTAAACACATAGGTAATTTAGTATATGTAGTATAAAATTATTTTAATTTGTCAACTATCTATTAACACTATATGGTAATGTGTGAAAGTTGATTAATAGATTGATGAGATTCCGAGTATGTAAGTAATAGATTACGTATAGTTGCGTAATATAGTGGCCTGTGTATCTGACAAAATTATTATATTTATCGAGTGTTCATCATTACAGAATTATTTCAGTAGTTTATTGTCATAATAGATGTTGCTGTTGTTGTTTTTGTTGTTGAAGGCGGCGAGTCACATCTGGTCGCCCAGGTGTGCCAACTCTAGCACCGCCTCGGGGTTGTCCCACAGCTCAGACAAAGCTGGGACCGGGTCCCCGAAAATCCGACTTCGTGTTGGGATGGAGGCCGGGCAGCGTTGAAGCCAGTGCTCAAGGGTTTCTGGCTCCATTTCGCACCGGTTGCAGATGGGGTCGAAACCGGGCTCGACCACTGCCCTTTAAATGCCACCAGCCGATGACAGTGGCCGCTTCGGAGTTGGGCTAAAAGCCCCTCATCTTTCCTCGGGGATTTTGTCTTTCACTTCGTCCCTGCACCGTAGACAAGCGCGACATGGGGGTTGGATGGAGGAGGGTCTCTGAAGGCCCTCTTGACGAAAGCTCGTGCTGTCTCCAGAGAGGTGGTGGGATTAAAGGGTTCTCCCTGATCTTCGGCTGCCGCCTTGGCCTCGGCATCCGCCATCTCGTTGCCTGGGAGGCCACAGTGGTCAGGGACCCATTGAAGAGTCATGCTACATTGAAGGCCGTCCAGTGACTCTGGTGTTGCTGTTATACAGACTGGTTGATGTAAGTTTTTTGGTATCTTTTAAATGACATTATCTATTTATGTTTCTGTGTTATTAAGTTTATTATGATATTCATTTCATGTTTAGTTAATGTTTGTTTATATATATATTATTGTAGAGATGATCTGTATAATATGATATTCATTTCATGTTTTTTATATATATATATTCTTGTAGATATGATCCGACATTTCCTATTGAATTTAATATAGTCAGAAAAGAGGGTTTTCTTCATGTCAGATCATTAAAATCATTTGCAAATGACAGACGACATCGACATTCAATGCGTCGTGCCAGGCTGCGACTTCACAACTGGTTTGAGACCCCCAAAAGCTGGCAATTGCACTACTTGAGAACCATAACTCGGTACACCTAGTGCCTCATCAGCCAGCCGCTGGTAATCGAGGCAGGCCCAAAACTGGATCGCCCGAAAATTGAAGTGGGTGTCTCAGAAGAACTGTGGAACATTTTCACTCGACGATGGGGTGCCTTTGTCAGGGATCTGATATCAACGTCAATGACTCCTCTTCTCAGCTTTTCCAGTGTGCAGCGATGAACTTGGCAATGGGCTCCTCAAATCAGACACCGGCATCATCACAGACGAACTCCTTGTTGCCATGAAAGCCATGGCCATCATAGCGGTGGCCACAGGCGTCAATCGGGCTGAGCTGGTTCTCCTTCGCCAAAACCGTGATTAAACCTTTCGATCCTTTGCAGCTAGAGAACGTGGCAAGGCTGGGACTTGTGCCTACACTGTCCAATGTGCGTGTGCAGTTCCATCTAAGGTTGACTATACCGAAATTATAGCCAGGGATGTCCTTATTGCTAGTATTTCCGACATTGACATCCGCCGTGAAGTCCTAGACATTAACACCGTGAACAATGTAATTACTCTAGTTGATGCGAAAGAAATGGCACGCAATGCCCGCCCATCTTCAGCTGCAAGGATATTATCGTTCAAACGGCAGTAAACCGCTCCTACTATGCTGTCGCCTACATCCATCCAGCCCAATCGTGGTCAAGTGGCAAACTGCTCTGAATGCAAGGTGACCTTCGCACTTTTCACAAATGGTGCCAGGGGCTGGAATACTAAACCACACAGCCTGTGTTTCTCTTACTACAGGGCGAATAGAAGTAAACGTCAGAAAGAGAAGCAGTGTCTCCGTCCCGCGCGACCATCGCAATCAGTGGAGTCTGCTGCTCAAGTGTTCCACTGCTCATCTGTTGCACATAAGCCACAACGTCGTCGGCATCGTCACAAAACGCACCAAACTAATAAGAGACCCAATTTAGCATCAATAAAGCTACAACATCACATCTTTTCCAAAATCGAATGGCGAAAAGCGCGGTTAGTCAATCACCCAAAGCTCTAGATGCATTTGTCTGTATCATCATCTAATTACCGCGACTTTGGACGTACCTTCCCTACAATCTCTCCATCTGTAATTGCTGCTATTGCCGACACTGGTGCTCAATGTTGCTTGTGATCTATATCCGGATTTCTGGTTGCCGCATTTTCACCTGACGACTTAATACTAGTGTCTCTAGAATTGTCTGCAGCCATCACCTCACCAATCCCAATTGCTGAAGCTATCTTCTTCCGCCTTATTCCGGTGTGTGGTGATGGTAATTCCTGTGCAACAATGGTATATGTAAGCTCAGCGGCACATGGGTTTTACCTCAGCTGGGATGTCATAGTGGATCTGGATATCGTCCCGGTCAACTTCCCTGCGGCCAACACATCCACATATGATTCCACCAATATAGCTCTCTCTAAAAATGGCGATCGGGCTCTAATGCTGGGTGCTCTTCAATCCCGGACGACAAGGTTAAACTTTGCTCATGCCCTCCACGCACAGATGTCCCTAACCGACCAATCACACTTCCATTTGACTGCACCGCAGGCAAACAATAATAAAATGAAGATATGGCTCCTGGATTACTTGTCCTCACCACCCTCTGCCCTGTATGTCCGGCTTGCCGGTTGAGATACATATCAAATAAGGAGTCACCCCGAAATCCGTTTACACATATATAATATTAAGAGTAGTTATACACAATAGACAATAGATTTGACCTGTGGTATGTGTCACTTTTCCCTTTGTATTATAACTATTAGTTTATCATCCTAATTATTTCTACAGAATATGTTTCATCTTAAAATATTGTTTTACAAGTATTGCATTTAATCATATTGTTTTTTAATCATTTCATTAATCATTAAATAATTTCAAGAAATGAAATGAATGCATTTACTTCATTTTGACAATCATTACATATAGTACCTAGGTATATTCATTTTTTTCTAGAATTCTGCTTTGAAACTGATTGTTACATATCAAAATGTTGAGAATTGGATGTCATAATCATTAGATAGAGTTTTTATTGTTGAAATTTAAAGTTTTTTTTTTATTAAATAAATTAATCAAATATTGCGTTTCCCTTGGCAGCATTGGATTAAATAAAATAGAATAAGAAGGTAAAAAGTTCTATATTTTTATTATATCATCTTAACACAACGTAATCGCCTTCTTATATACCAGGTGTCTCGCTTTTCTTGTATTATTTTTTCATTACATGAATAAGACAATACGTTGATTGAAATATTGTAATACATTATTTTACCGCGCGCAACAAGCGCTTTTTACCTTCTTATTCTATTTTATAAATAAATATATTTTAATATTTTTAAATATTGTACTTCAGTGAGGCGCATTTAGAATGTGTTATTTCAATTTCGTATTGGTCATACTAATAATTAATATTTTAACATTATGTATTAAAATATATATATGTGTATATTCAATTGTGTAGGTATATATATGTTATAGATAGTGAATTATATAAAAAATCAATATGAAATTAGACAGCTGTCATTTTATGATCAATCATTAATGATATCCATTTTGATTACTACAGAGTTCATTTTTTTTTTATAAATCCAGCCGCTGACTTTTTGGAAGCTTCCGCTAACTATAAATATTTTAATAACCAGATGCAACGAATTGTGCCTATAGTATAAGAAGATTATATTATTCATATGTACAAT
>JAYRBW010075250.1:0-25199 GCA_036023295.1 Invenusta paracnida | reverse complement strand
TAATGTCAACCATTTTAGTTTTATATTGAATCTCTTTCAATATTTTATTCTTATGTATATTATCAAGATCCAGTTATATCTTCAATAATTATGTAGATATTTGTTTTAACTGCTCAGTTGATTTTACTAACTGGTTGTCAGATCATGATAAATCTTACCCAATTTAGAAATTTGACTCAAATAAACATAATTAAAACAACGAATAATAAGTTTTACAAGCAAAGTCATACAAATACACTTATATCAATACTATAAATATATAATTATTAGATATGAACTTGTAAGGTATAAATAAGTTCATCAATGGCTAACAAATTGTTAAAGTTATGCTTATATAATAAAAGATTTGACTGAGATGTTTAAAAGGTTCAATTTCCTACCTTTTTATATAGTGTATATACATATATACATGAATATTCTCTCAAAAAGGTGGCTAGATTCGCAGAACACTCAGTCAGTTCTTTAATTTAAGCAAACTATTTATAGTAAAAATGTGAATGTGCATAGTTATAGCCAAATGATTAGAATGTACAACTTAGGTATATATTTTTCCAGCTTACACTTAAACAAAACGTTTATTCTTTTGTTCTGAACTAAATGCAGTTCTTGATTATATCATGTAAAATATATCATTTATTCTTTGTATATAGGTCCATACGTTTTTTAAAATTGCCTTATTTCCACTGTATTTTGTATTTATTTTCTAATAAATTAATTTTTAAAATCTAATTTTTTATTATTTTTGTTTTGACTACTTATTAAAATTTTGAAGAGTAGTGTAGCTTATTGTATATTAAATTGTTACAAATCATATTCGAGAATGTTTCTTTATATTTATTTGATTGTGTATATATTCGATAACACTATAATGGGGTAAATACTTTAAATTGTTATTTAAGTAAATAGTGTGGTTAATGATTATTAAAGTATTAATGTAATATTTTTTAGACACTAATTACGGGGTGTTTTAATAATTTCACAATATCAAATTTAATACGATAAGATGCGCCTCAAAATTCTGATCTATATAAACCAAAATGTCATGTTAATTGGTATTAAATATATCATTTAAAATCATTTGTTATCGGCCCACGACTGAGTATATCCTTTTTATTGCATTTTGCGTCCCGGTGTTATCCGTAGTGCCTGGTAGAAACATATTATTACATAATAAATATACAAAATGAATTGTTATAAAGAAGAAATCAAGATAAGCTATATGTACTTACATAGTATAATAATATGTATATATAACAAGCCCCAACGTATACGGTTATAATAATAATAAATTATTTAATGACATTTTGTAGAAAACAATCAAAGTCGGAGGTACATAAATGAATAAAGACAGACAGAATGTTACAGTGGAACTTGTTGCAGAAGCATTCGGTATAAGAACTGACCGCAGACAAGGAGATCCCGTGCTGTTACGACGAGGCAGCAAATGTAGTCGGTCCATTTACAGATGGCGAGTAAGTGAAGCTTACGTAACACATCCGTGATATAAGAATGTCTAGAAAGTTGTTATTGTAATAGCCCCGACCCTAAGTGTATAGGATCGCTCCTCGAGGAAAGAGTAGAAAAGGAAACGACCCTAGGGGTTAAATCATAAATCATCCTCAATTCTAGAGAATACGAATGCGCGCTAATAATGGTTTTTAGTAATTTCTTCGGAACGTCTTTAGTAATGTCTATGTTTATGTTTAAGTATATGATGTAATTTTCACGTTAAAAAATATATATGTATATACTGAGGCATTAATGAACCTTAACTTTCAAAGAATAATAATTATAAAATATGTGCAATGATTTAATTATTTTTAAACACTAAAATATATGTATTTAAACAATTTTAAGTGATTTATAATATTTGAATGAATTATTTGTAAATAAGTATATATGTAGGTTATATTTATTGATTGTTCCGCTCAAAATAATGCCAATAGGTTAGTTTTAATTATCCTTTAAATAACTATCTGTAGTATTTGGTAATGGAAATAGTTTAGTAAGAAATAGAATAGTAGTAGTAATTTAATGACCCGAGGGAGAACACAGTGTGATCAGGATAACTTTTATTGTGTCGGTAGGTATCATAAGGAAGGAGCATATCATAATAAAGAGAAGCTACACGCTGATTGGCTGGTGAGCAACACATAACAAGCACAATACATTAACAGTTTATAAACACTACATATTTCTTTTAGAAATAAGGTACTGCTTTGTGTTTTTTGGTTGTGTATTATACAATATATAAAGATTAGCACAGCCATGTTATAACTTATTATAATATACTAATTCGTAATAATATTGCAATACAAATTATGATTTTTCAATTCATTGCTTGTATCATTGATTCGGTAATATTTCATATTATACAATGATATATATGCAGGATTATATATAATGTAGATGTGTTTGTACATTACTCATTATTTAATATATTATATAGTCAATAAAACAGTATTTTATCCACCGCTTCCAGGTTTGATAATGATTAGCACAGGCGTGGGATAGCGTTTTATAATATTTATATACTAACTCAATTTAATATTGCAATTCAAAATATGATATTAATATTTTATTATTTATAGGATGTTCAGTTGCATAGTTACTTTCATTTAACTCTAGTAACATTGTACTGAAAAAAACGTTTAATTTAAATAAAAAGTACTTAACATTTTACTTATTAACCCTTTAAAGACAGGGTGAGTGATATTCGCACAGAAAGCGATGCGAAATGCATTTCATTGGCCTTCAATATTTTCCATCTATGTGCATAATTTACAACACTGCAATAGTAAGGACCTAGAAAACCCCGATAGTATATTAGTAAATGGTGAATAGGTAAATGCATATGGACAAGGGTCACGATAATTTTTATAGTTTGGGTGTAATAGGTGCAAGTACATGCAGTATATTTGGAACTTGGTGTATGACCTACATAGTATAACGATTGACTATATAATAAAAAAACTTGTACTATTTTTAGATTCCGGTTGACCTAATGAGATGACGTAGGGACGAATATTACATTTGCATAATACCTAATACTGAGTATGAATAAAAAAGTTTATGGTATTATGTAAATTATACTATATCATATGTATTTATGATATATGGTTAATTATCTATTTTTTCTATGAATAGATAATAGAATTTAGACTTATAATTCTGTATTACCCCGACCTAATATATTTATTTAAATTTTGAAATAATAATTTGAATCTACTTAAACTTAAGCACTACAGATACATTGCTCTACTATATTGTCATTATATTGTTGAATAATTTTATGAATATATATACAGCATGAAATGAATAATACGTTTTTCCGTATCCTATCAAAATATATTGTAATCTACTGAACCTTATAATGTATATCATTAATGCAATCATCTTAGGAATATAGAAATTACTTGATTCAGAATTGCAAGGAAAATATATTTCATACTATTTTTTGTAAAAGTTCTTGGTATATAAAAGTACCTAATAGTGTAGTAGGAATATATTGTACAAAGTAGACTTAATTATCCATTCAACTTTGTGTACCATTGACACTCATCACTTACATGTCACTGAAATGTATGGATAACCTATATAAAGAGGCCACATCTGCATATTATTTATCAACCATAGAGTAGGGATCTTTACTTCTCATCAAGATATTAACATACTATACTGTGAATATATAGAAGGGAAGAGTTTAGTGAAAACAATACTGATATTGACCATATGCATATGACACATATCATGGCGTACTCCGTGCACTACATAAGAATATCTGACTGTGGCATATTATATACTATACATATGTATGAAAGGAAATCTTATATTTCATTCTAAATAGAAGCTTTCGTAATAGTATTTTTGTTTTCAATATATGAACTTGAAAAATACATAATATCTGCGTAAATATATTGGTGACAATAAATTAAGTTACTCAAATAGAATAAAATGACCAACGATACAACAGTATAAAGTGTTGATGAATAAAAGTTGGAAATACCATAAATTTTATAATGCTCGATATAATGCTGAATATAAAAGAAAAGTACTGTTAAATAACATTTTGATAATATTCACGAAAATTCTAAATATATAAGTCATAAGATGCACTACTTTAAACTGTATTATAGCAAATACTGTAAATGTTGGTTAAGATATATGCATGCACGAATAATGATATGTAGGTGCATGATTATGTTAAAACTAACAAATGAATGTATTAAATGAAAATGGATATATACGAAAATGAAATACAATAATATAATAAATAAATAGCACACGTCTATAGTTTAAATAAAACAGTAAACAACTGTTTCGGATAGGATCATCATTAAATGAAGACAATCCTGTTCTACAATAAAACAAGAAAAATAATATGGATAAGAGTATATTTAAACGCAGACACACAGTAACAAGATATAAACTACTTTAAATCGTTTATACTTTGCTGACAAGTAAGACAATTAGCACAAGAAGGGAGGGACCACTCGAATTGTGACAATCGGCACCTTCTCACCACTGAAGTTGTTCCTGGCAAAGTTGATCCTCTGATTTGAGAAAAACGGACCAAATCCCTCCAAATGGATGTTTTTCTTTCCTTCGATGATAATCTTATCTGACTCTAAATCAACCATTTCTTCAAAAAATACCAATCTCGAGAGGAAGCTGGTTGCATGTTACGTTGTTGTAGTAACAGTCTAGTATGAATAGATACACTTCATTCATGTCTATTAGGCTTACTATACAAATCGTAAGCATCCAGCCTGTGAATGGATGCACTACGTTAAACTGTGAATTATAGCAAATAGTATAAATGTTTGTTAAGATATATCTATGCATTAATAATAAAATGTAGGTGCATGATTATGTTAAAACTAACAAATGAGTGTATTAAATAGAAGATGAAAATGGATATATACGAAAATGTAAGAGTAAAATAAATTAATAGCACACATGTCTATAATTCAAATAAAACAGTAAACAAATGTTTCGGATAGGATTATCATCAAATAAAGACTTGTTTTTCAATAAAACTAGAAAAAAATGTTGAGAAGAGCTTATTCAAACTATTGAAGTTGATTGCATGTTACGTTGTTGTAGTAACAGTTTAGTATGAATGGATACACTTCAATCATGTCTATTAGGCTCATTATACAAATCGCAAGCATCCAGCCTCCCAAACTGGAGGCCATTAGAAACGGGGTACTGTAATCCCTGCATTTTCTCTCCTGAAGAGTCGCGGTCACTCCGCTTGCATGTTAGAGCGCCACTTGACGGTCCAGTTTCCGTCCAGATCAGCCAAAGACACAGTTCCACATCCTGGAAGTGGCTTCCCGACGGCCGACAACATTCCTGAATAGAATTTTATATATACTATATTCTATACTATGACTCGAGTGTATTCAGATGTCCCAATATATGCCTATTGTATAATACATACATAAGGCCATAGACGGCTTGGTCCACAGTGAAAGTATATAGTATAGCCATACAAGTAATGTACCTATGTATATGGACTAGATTAAATTTACTCCTCTAATAGCACGTTTGAATAATTTAAATGGAAGACAAACAAAACTTATTGAAGAATAAATGAATTTTATCCTGTTTTCAGGTTTACATGGCTGTCCTTAAAGGGTTAATATAAGTATATTGATAAACTCAATTTGTGTATTTTTAGTAAATTTTCAATGGTTACAATGTTATTCTTTGTTAAATTTTGCTATTGAATAGTATCTTTGAACTTCTTTTAACTTATGCCCACCAGAATGATTTTAGCAATTTTGTTTACATGTATTACATGTATTTGTTTTTCATCGTTTAATTCCTTATTTTTGTTTTTCAGTATCCCCGACTCCATTGGCAAAGATATCACCAAAGCATGTTCTGCTATTTTTCCCCTTAACGACGCCCTCGTGAGAAAAGTAAAAGTTCTCAAGAAGCCGAAGTTGGATTGTAAGTAACAAGCAAATATTTCTTTGGTTATATTGCCAGTACTTATCTGTTATAAAATCTGAAGTTTGAGTGTTGCCACACCAAGTAGACTAATACTGTTCAATATTGGTTATTTTCAACCAGCTATAAAATCGATTGTAACTTCTAAAAAGCATACATATTTTTTGTAGGTCTAGTGATAAATTCCATGATTGATATTTATCATTATTGATTAATATTAATTGATATTAATAATTATTATTAATAGAAATTGTTTAAACTGTAGATTTAGAAATAGCTGGGTTGTTATGGAGCAGTTTTTTGCATATACTATTTCTTACCCTTTAGAAATAGCTTGTATCGATTCAGATATTGATTAAATATATAATGAGATCGAAGGATTATTATCAATATTTGAAATGAGTAAAATAACCACAGTAATACAGACATTATTTATTAAAAAAATAACTTTTGGTAAATTTTGACCATAGTCTTGTAGGAAAATTATATAAATCAGATAACGAACCGGCAATACATAAAAGGGCCAACTCAGAGGTTACATATTAAAGTCCATTTAAGAGCTTAAACACAGGCCTGTAATTGTTTCTCAAATTCCTCAAGTGTATCCAAAAAGCTAAAATTCCTCACATTTCTTAATATGATATTTTTTGCAATGGTAATATATTTTTTATGCTGTGAAAGTCTATGTAAGTACTTAAATCATTATATAATATTCCAGCATTGTCTCTATTTATACATAAAGCTCCTAAAAATTAAACTTTGCTTGCTCCGCTCGCTCGCCCATAAATCCGAGGGATTTCCAGATTTTTAAAATTTACACAAATTAATCCTCAATTTTTTTAATGGTCAATCACAGGGAGTTTAAAAATAACTTATAGCTGAAGAGACTAGCGGGAATCAAATTATTTAATATAATTAGTAAACATAACACAATATGGCTATTAAGAGAAGAAGACTTATCTATATTGAAAACAATAGGAACAGGTAATAAATTGATAACGTTTTTCGTAAAACAATTTTTATCATTAAAGTTTATTTTTACAAGTTTAGTTAGCAAATAATACTATTCGTAATTTTTAATTACGTTTTTTGCAACAGGCGTTATTTCTTATTTAAATTCGAATTTTATGATTTTTTCTTTTCAGTGGGTCGATTGATGGAAATGTATGGTGATTCTGGTACCTCTGTGACAGCCGCCAATGCTGGAGAAAAGGTGGTTCGTCCTGATGATTACGAACCTCCAGTTCAAGTAGCTGTCTAAATAATGTACATTAACTGTATCTTGTCATAATTATCCTGATAATGGTAACTTTTTGCGGGAAATATATATAAAAATGGATTGACTTGTCTTTTTGTGATATACTGTTAATATTGCTCTGGGTAAATATTCTGAATTTTATTTGTAAAAAATGTTATTACATATATCTGAAGTGGTATGCACTATTTTTCATTAAAATTGCGAAATTTTATGTTTAATGTACAGTTTTATAAATAATTAGTTTAGGTGAAGCAATAGTAGTATTAAACTATATAATATGACGAAGAGTGGCGACTATCTATCAATACTCTATGCTTAAACCTATGAAATCTAAAGTTATTTAGTGTTAATTCAAGAAGTAAAGGCATATTGGTTTTTAACCAGAGTTGTTCTTAACCAAAGTGGTTTGGTTCATGATGACAGAAAGCAATGCTGGTGTATTAATTACATGCGCGTTGATTTTAGCCATTTATAGAAAAATCTCTTATGATTTTCTACATAAACCGGACACTAAAGAAAAAGCGAATTGCTCTTGACGTATCTTATCTATTTAAGCTAAGTCTCCAAACTCATTGATTATAATTTGTACCAAAAATAAAGTTTCATGGATTTAAATTTCGTTTGAATTTTCTAATAAAGCAAGGTTTTCAATTTTATACGTTATTAATATACCGATATAATAAATGCAAAATAAGTAGTCAAATGCATTAATTTTATTAAACACATACACTAAATCTAGAAATCCGGCAAAATTGTAATCTAGTAGAATGAAATAATTATATTTGAATCTTTTTAATTGATGTTCTTTTTATAATACAAAAAATATAAAAATTGAAGTGTTTAAATACTACAGTTTTCAAAAGTCTTAAAATGTCCTGTATGAGACAAAAAATAATGTCCATCATATTTCATATATACTGTAAACGTTAAATATAAATGCTAATAATTATTCATAATTCAATTTAGCTATATATATATTATATACATTATATATACATATATGTACATTACAATAAACTTATACTATTTTTATACTTCATATATCACCACAAAACAATTCCCTATATTACTATGATTTTAACATATGACTTACATACTATAGTACGCATACTCCAAAAAAAGTTTATTACACAAGTCTATTAATAATACAAGAATTTCTTGTCTTGAAAATAACCATATTTGTTTGTTGAGATTATTTTTCCAGATGGCAAATAAATTGACCACAATACAAGTATAATTTAATTGTTTTCGTCTTATTCTTATTATTTATGATACAGCTGTACAATTAGTTATCATATATGCTAACAATTATATTTATATAATAAATAATTTATATGCGTTCCATATTGGACAAATTTATCGTAAAATGTATAAGTCGGTTTACATTAAAAATATCCAATCCGAATACGTGTTGCACGTGTAAACATTTGGTTATTATTGAAGCTTGGAATAAACTACGTTAATATATGCCTAAAAATAAATGGATAATGATTAAGAGAGAATTCAGAATTCTATGACGACAGCCACTAAAAACAGAGATATTATTATAAATCTAATAAGCTAGTGATTATTTAATAGATTTTTTCTATGAAAATCTGTGTACATGCAATGGTGTGTTATATATTATAGTAATTGCGTCTTGAACCGTAGATTTAAGTATACCATTAGTTAATGTATATAATTTATATAATCGATGACTGTATGCAAGTATCAGCGGCCTAGTTCTAAAAATAAGCACATAGAAAATACTGAATTTTAACCCATTTTTATGCACAAAAACTTCCATAACTTTTGAACCACGAAACCGACTTTGCTGAAATTTATACACGTATAAACTGATAATAGTACATTCAAAATATATTTTATATAGTGATTATAACATGATTAATTTTTCTTCTGTGAAACAAGACAGAAAAAACATGTTTTCGAGACTGTATATATAAACTGGACACTTTCTTGGAGCGATTGTGGTTGCACATTTTTTGAAGACTTTGTATAAATGTTGCACACAAATTTCGCAACTTTGGAGAAAAATGGTTAATCTAAACTATAATAGGTATAAAATCTTGATACCTTAAGATAATAAAGGCGTGCAATAGACTGAAATGTTAATTTTTAGCAATATAATAGGTAAGATAGGTAAATGTGCTTATTAGAATACCAAGTAGAAATAGACACTAAAATATATGAGTCCGCTGAATTGTTTGCGAAGCGCTCCAGAATGCTGTTAGGTAGGCAGCAATTATACAGCTTTAATTTTATTCTTTATTCACAAAAGGCAAATAAAGTGTAATGAATTTATTTTACTCACAGAAATAAAAACATATTCATAGGGTGGTATACAAGTTCGTAAAAATTCAAGGAATTCCTTCAACTCAAGGAAATGCTTATTCAAGGAATTCCTCAAGCATTTCCTCGAACGTATTGAATAATGTCGCTTTATTATTTTAAAATATTTCCTTGAAATTACATTGCATTTCAAGGAAATCGTAGAAATTGTAGGAATTCCTTCAAATAATAATAACTTGAAAGGCTTCAAGGAATTCCTTGAGGTTCAAGCATTTCTTTTAAGGTAGAAAAGCGAACTTGCATACCACCCATCATCTATATTTGTATATTTGTATCATCAGCATTCGTATATTTGTATGTACATGTAAGTAAGTCGAATACTGATTGTAATAGCCATAAATGGTATATATATGCATATTATGACTAAAATCAAAATTTAGCTTATTTCCTAAATTCTATAACTGTTTTGCAATCAATATAATAAAAAGCACGATCGGGTACTCCAAGAAATCATATTTGATTATTACAAATTCTTATTAGCGATTGAAAAGATTGATTATAATTCTTATCGCAATAGCAATCACTGCAGCTATTACTAAAATACGTTCATTTGCATTTATTTAAAACTTTAGATTCATAAAATGTTGTCTAATCGTGAAATATGAATATAATTTTAAAAAATTGGAGTTAATTATTGTAAAATATGTATTATAATAATTTTATTTTCCATTCCCTTTAAATATGTTAAAAAATTAATGTGTAACCCTGACTAGGCGTCAATCTAAGGACAATTTTTAAATTATTTAATTTTTTTATTTGAAAATATCTGATCACATTCACATCGACATGAAATTTCTTCTTATATTGTTAATTTTCATTGGGATTGCGTTTCAATGTAAATAATATTTGTTAATATTGAATACTCTAATTGTATTCTATTATTCTAATACTAATAATACTATTTCACAAAACTTTTTGTATTTTCAGTAGACTGAATTTTGTACCCTGAATCTGATCTCTGATAAAATTGCACTACACACATTGTGTGCAATAATGCAGCGCCATATAAATGAATGAATATTATTATAGTTGTATATTATGTATTTCTTTAAATTTTGTTTATACCATTTTGCACTGATTTATTAATATTATGTTGAGTAATACTAATATAGTTGAACACTTGAATTTGGCCTTAAGTAATCTTGAAGATTCCCGCATTAAATTATTTTTCGCGCTTTTTATTTTAATAAACCGCAATTTTATAAAATATTCATTATTTTAATTATTTTTAACGTTTTTATATATACATATACATATATGTTATAACTTATATACCTATATTTACAATTAAAAGTTGGCAGCTGCTTGTGGCTGCGACCACACTATGATTATCAAGAATCTTGAATCTCCACAATTATTAGACATTATTATTTGTATTTAAAAATAACTCTATCTAATAATTGAGGAGAATTTTGATAATTGTGGTGTGGTTGCGGCCGCATGCTGCCGCCAGCTTTTAATAATATATATATATATATATTTACATATATATATATAAAATACATTAAAAATAATTAAAATGAATGAATATTTTATTAAATAGCGGTTTATTAAAATAAAAAGTGCAAAAAATAATTTAACTGGGGAATCTTCAAGATTACCTGAATTTGTATATATTATTATTATAATTTATATAGATATATTTAAATCAAATTGATATTTAGACTTTAGTGAGTTTATGTTTAGATTTGAAAACTACAAAAACTGGCTGTTCAGAGCCTATAAAAGGTTTTTCAAGATTTTCAGAATTCTTCTTAATAATAAGATATAGATTATTATTAAGTCATGGTTATACTATAGAGTGTATTAAATTACTACAACCATAATTATATTATACCTAATAGCATAAATTTCAGCAACCACAGACAGAGCATATATTATTATTTTTCATATTAAATTTTAATCATATATGCATAAATATAATAGGTCAGTTTATATTATTATTATCAATATGAACTATATTTATTTTTCTAATAGAATACATATAAATAAATTGAAAATTAATTTATCACAGTTTATATTTGCCATATTTTATGCTCTAAAGTACAGGATTATGGTTAGCATAACTTATACAATAAGGTATTACATGATTACAGTAATTAAATAGATAATATATATTTTATATGTCTTTCATGTTAAATTTTTTAAATAAATGTATAATAGGTCAGTTTATATTACTATTATTAATATGAACTATATTTATTTTTCTAATAGAATACATATTAATTAATTATCTTAATTTATCTTAATTAATATTTGCCTTAACTTATGCTATTAGGTATCCTGATTAGAGCTACAATAATAGAATACACTATATATTGAGCATTGGTAGAGGGGGCTTGAGGGATACTCAGCCCTGGTCCCCCAATGATATTTATAGGGGGCTCAAATAACTTTTAAGACCCCCTCCCTCCAATAATCACTATATTCTGAATTTTCCTCATATGTTTATTTCAATGCCTACAATAATTATTTTTTCTTCATTTTCAAGGATTTTCTCATATTATGGATTTCCCAACCAATAGGCCTAAATATTTTATTAGAATTACTATATATATGCTCTTCTTAATAAGTTTCTTGATGTCTAACTTTATTAAGATTAAAGCACTTTTAAAAATTTGTTTACATTAATTTCTTTATTTACACTTGTTTTCACTGTAGTTTTGATTTCAGCTAAACACACAAGGTAAATGTCTGCACCTTACACAAGGTAAGGTTCTAAAAGATTTAACTGATCCACCTGTCCTTCATTGCAAAAAGAAAATTCCTGTTTGACTTAAGGATGGTACAGAAAACCATGAACACACAGAAGTAGAATCCTATTATTGCCAACAGTATTATGAAGTTATGGACTCAGCCAGAGAAGAGGTCCTCAGGCATTTTATTAAAAAGATTTTTTCCATGGTCAGAGATATTGAAACACTCATTATTAAAGCTGTAAATGGTATCTTCATGGATATTCCCAAATCAGTAAGAGATACATATGCAGGAGATTTGGACTTTGGCAAATTCTCCATTCAGTTAAAAATGCTTCAAGATTTATTTAATGAAAAATTGAAAGCACTAACTAAAGTTCAGACTATTTGTCATGTTCTGAATGAGCAATCTGTGAGTAAAGTTTTACTTGGAGAAATACATACTCTGTTGAAGATATATCTCACTTTTCTGTCATGACAGCAACTGCTGTGTGTATGTTTTTGTGTACTCAGTCATGTAAAAACATATTTACAGAGTACAATTTCACAACAGCAACTTAATCACTGTATGATTCTCCCCATATTAAAAAATAAACCTGACTTATGGGATTTGGTGCAGGCCTGTAGCCAGGCATGAGGCAACTGCCTTGTTGCTTTTTGCAAAGTGATGCCTTTTAAAATATAATGTGTAACTACCATAGGTGCCTAATCACCCTGACTCTTAATTTCTAAAGGGCATTTGGTGGGGGGTGGTGAATGGAGTAGTCAGAGTTGATATGTTTAACAATTTCACACAAAAGTAAACAAATAATTCCTGAAAAGGTGCCAGCCTCCCCATTATGGCCCCCTTTTTTTGCCTTGTCGGTTTTGAAATCTTGGCTCTGGGCATGTGATGTGTATTACTTCTGAATTTTGTTCTCAAAATGAAAGACATCAAAATTATTTTGGTGTGATTTAACCATAATTATTCATAATATTCATTTACTTTTATTCAAGTTCTCAAAACTCAACATTGGTGTAATTATACATTCCAGTTTTAAATGTTTTATGTGTTGTCTGTTAAACAGTTTAAACCATAATTATTCATCCATGTTCATCTGTATTCATTTTCTCCAAATAGATATAATTATATGTACTTATGTGAAAAATATAAATGCAATTAATATAAATTTTGTATGATTTAGCCAAACATGTATTCATTCTCTTTCAATAAACATTAATTCAGTAAAACATTTTAATTCAGTTTCATGAAATAAATGTATATATATATAATATTTACCACATGTAACATATAAAATGTAATGTTTACTACAGTGAACCAATTATAGCTATATAAATTAAGGATAATGAAATATTTTCATTTGGGGGTGGGTGGGGGTACTAATCCAACTTATTGCAACTCCATGTCCCCCCCCCCCCCACAATATGAAATATCTTCTGGCACCAATGTTGAGTAATACTATTATAATAGTATTAATTCAAATTTAATTATGCCTGATATTTTCTCTTCAAAGACAAAGTAAAATTAAATCTTGTACAATTTACAAATAGCCTAAATGGCCATTTTTCTAAGTAGGTTTCCAAACCAAACATAACCTTAGAAAGTTTTAAATCCTTAGTAGATTGAAAATATAGATAGGCCTGGATATAAATATAATATACAAACTTGGTTTTGAAAACTGTAAATATTTCTATAATCAAATGACTAGATTAAACTCTCAAATAATAGCAAGAGTTAGTAATAGTAAGTAACAAGAATTACAAAATGTTTTCAAAATACAAAAAATAATAATATTTGATCTTTTCTTTTATTTTTAATAAAAAAATATATAATTCAATATAAAAAAAAAAATATAATTTTATTACATTAAATATATATTATAATTAAGTTTCCTAACTTATTCATTGTTGTACAATATTTTCAAATATTTTCAAAACTACAATTAAAGATAAGCTCATTCATTATCTTATTTCAAATATCATATATCAGTATCATACTATCATATGTATTGAATATTGTTTAATCTTATTTTAATTATAATTATACAATTTGAGACCTTATAGTTATTTTTATGATTAATTTAATAGTAAAATTTATTTTATACAAAAAATAATTATTCAGATATATTGCAAATATATTTTTAATTTAATTAAAAAATATATATTAAAAAAAATTTTATTCTTCTTTTCTTATAAAACTATGTTCAAAATTTATTATATTTTGCTTTTGAATCATAATATCTTTTACAATTCTTATTTATAATATTAATCAATAAGGTATATAATATATAACTTATTTTTGACATATAATACATTTACTGTACAGTCAAACCTCGGTCTTATGTTCCCTGATTATCTGCCAACCCCACTTTATTGCCCCATTTCTGTGGAAAAATTTTCATTGTATGCATTTTAATATAATCTAACTGCCAACCCTGCTATCTGCCATCTACCAATCAAAATTTAGAACAAAAGCACAACTGTTGTATTATGAAACCTTGGTATATCTGCCAGCATGCCTCTTTTTCTAGCACAACAATAAATATACCAAATGTACTTTTTGTTTATCATGACCTCTATAAGGATTACTCCATTTATTTATGATTATGTCAGTTATGTATATATATATATGTAAGATTCCCACTGCTATATATTTCTGTTTTTATGCTAATATATGCTCATTTATTATTATTTTAGTATTATATGTGATACATACTTATGTATGTTATAATATGAGCCTGTGTTTTCTATCATGCATACCCCTAGTTAGAGGTAAACCATTCTGGCTGTGATGCATCAGTCTGATATTTTCAGTGTTTGATATATACTTCTTCTTTCTTATGCCCTATATTCATATATATAATTTGAAATATAATTTAATTCATTGTTCCAAACATCTTTCCTTACAATGTATATTTTATAATAAAAATACCTTGAAAATAAGATAATTAAATTATAATTGAATATACATAATTGTTATAGTCATTCAATTTGTTTTAATGCTTCATTTAATTTATCTTTACTTTGCTATCATATTTAATCTATCTGTTTATTGATATATTATGTGTTGTCTATTATGTGAGTTAGGTAATTCAAATACTATATTATAGATGTTAGTTATACATGTATTTAATTTTTATTACAAAATATATCTTCCAACCATTCAGACCTATTTTGCTTGTCTTCCAACAATTACAATTCTTAACTATTTTTCATTTACTACAATTTCTACAGTTCAACATTTATATTATTAATTAATAGTACAATAATATATGACTCCAATTTTTTTTAGCTTTCTGCATGCAAGATAATTTTATAATATCAAAATTTTGCGCTTGCAGTTTAATATTTGAATTTTGTTTAAAATATTATTTTCAGAAATTCTAATTATTTTTTAAATAAAAAACTTATTAATTCTGAAAAGTAAGCTATAAAACCTAAAATAGGCATTATTATTTTTTATTTAATACTTATACCTGCACTCATGCTTGCTTTTTTTAATATTTAACATTACACCTGCACTTGCACTTGTTATTTTCAAAATGCTGCACCTAAACTAAAAATTTGACATGCAAGATCTTGCTAAAATTGCTCTCCAAAAATAATTTTATATATGTGAAGTACTAAACATTTCATAATAAAAAAATAACATTGATGATATTTATAAGATCATTAAATTGTAAATAAATATAATATAGTATCAATACATAGTAGTTATCTAGTATATACATACATAAATTTAACACTAAAATAGAACCCCCAATTAACCTCCAATCCAGATTAACCACCAACATTTTTTTCAGGAAGCAATATTCTCAAGATCTTTGGTGTGTACAAAAGCAAAATTCAGGTGTGATTGGAGTGGTAAAGCCTTGGTAAATGTGAGTAAAAGGCATGATAGGTGTCAAAAAACCTTTGTAAATGTGCCTAAGTTCTATTTTTTAAATTAAAAATTTCAGGTATGCATGAAGCATGAAAAATTGTCATTTTTTTTAATTTCAGGCATGCATGAGGTGTGATAAATTGGCATAACATTATTATCTTTGGTGTGCCAATATTACAGAAAAAAATTTTGTTAAGTAAAAGTTTAGGTTAAATCTTGAAGATTCCTTCCTGCATTAAACTATTTTTCGTGCTTTTTATTTTAATAAACAGTGATTTAATAAAATATTCATTATTTTAATTATTTTAACGCTTTTATATATACATATACATATATGTTATATAACTATATTTACAATTAAAAGTTGGCCGCCGCAACCACACTATAATTATCAAGAATCTCCACAATTATTAGACATATTATTATTTTGTATTTAAAAATAACGCTGTCTAATAATTGACAAGATTTTTGATAATTGTGGTGTGGTTGCGGCCGCAAGCAGCCGCCAGCTTTTAATAATATATATGTATATTTAATGTATATATATTTACATATGTATATATAAAATACATTAAATATAATTATAATAAATGAATATTTTATTAAATTGCAGTTTATTAAAATAAAAAGTGCAAAAATAGTTTAATGTGGGAATCTTCAAGTTTACCAAAGTTTAACCACCACTTTTACTGGAACCAACAACCAAGGCTGACATAAAACCAGGGTTTGACTGTAATACTAATATATACTAATATAATATTTCATCATTGATATAGTTACAGACAGTATATTTATTTTAGTATTACTGTCTAATGTCTTAGTCTATGACTATATAGACAGTTAATAGTATATGAAATGAAGTAAAAGTAAAGTAAAACTAAAGTAGTACAAAATAATATAATTCAATGATACTTACTTTAAAAAATGAAGATAAATACGAAAAAATGCCCATTATTATTACTTAATTCTACTTAAATGAGTTAAATTTTAAAACTATGATAAACTAATGGTCATAATGATAAACTAATTGGGTAATAAGTATCAGCTAAAACTAGTCTCTAGAAATTTTTTGAAAATCCCTCTTTTAATTTGTGTTTATAAAAAATGCTGTATTAATAAATATAGTTGATTATAAAAAATACCCTTATAAAATAAGTACAATCAATCAAAAGTATTATTGATAACTATATAATTTTGTATTCGATATTAAAATTTGATAATAAGTTATAATGCTAATTCAATAGTAGGGTATTAATTTTTCTATGTATGTAATATTTATTCAAACATTTCGAATATTTTTGGAACACATTTTTGGGAATAAAATAACTGTAATTTGTATGTACCATTGACTTATTAATAGTAAAAATTAAATAATATTAGAGTTATTAATATACTAAAGTTTTCAGTTAGAGCCATAGAGTAAGACCCTAACCTTAAATTATCTAGTTTTGTAGAGAACAATGTCTTTGCAAAGCCAGATAATTATAGGCCCATCTTATTTGCATTCATTTTCTTTGAATAAGTTATTGAAATCCTGAATAACATTTTATAAGGGGTTGTTCAAGTAACGTTATTTTTCACCGTTTTGAATGCGTAATCCAGCATAATGGTTATATAACATACTAAATTTATCCTATACCTAATGTGCGACATAGAAACAACAATTTTTTCTGATAAGTTACGTACACTCTGTTCGAACCTTCCCCCTCTGCTGTTACGTAATATTTGATTAATACAAAACAATTAATGTAAATTTAATTTATCTGGTAATGTTAAATACAATAATGAATTACACAATGTGATATTTATCACCTGTAAAGCAATCTGGAAAATGTTATATACGCAATAATATAAATGTTTTGTCATATACACTTATTTTCATGTGTTCCTTACATTCGAGAATATCTAATAGTAAAAATATCTGTTTGAGTATTTATTTAAATATTTTACAGTAATAACTTTAGATTTAATATTGGGAAGTATACAGATAATGGTAGAACTAAAAACAGGGTAACGAATAGTTATAATAAGTATATAATCATACTTTATAACACAGGAACATGAAGATAATAGTTATACATATATAAATTACATTTCACATTAACAGATAAAATATGCATTCATATAAAGAAAACAATAAAGTAATAATTTACATTACATTCAAGCTGCGTAAAACATTATTATGAAATAGAAATCTGAATAAATACAATCATCAAAAGCATATAATGATATAACAAGGAATAGTATAATACGATGTCGCTCCTAATTTTGAATGCATGATTAGAAAGAGTATCATTTTACTGAAGAATCAAGGAGTCGTGATACTATATAATAACAAATAATTATTAATATTTCACTTGAAGATGGTAAAAAACAAATCGGTATGAATGAGTTATGAGTTTACACCAGTAGAAATGGTTGACTGAATGTTACTGCAACTATGAGAGAAGTATAAGACCATAAGTAAATCGATAAAAATAAGGTTGTCTAAATAACAGTATATCCAAATATAAATATAACAATTTGGAATTGTTACGGTAAAAACATAGGAGAGGAGAGAGAGGAGAAGATAGAGAGAGGAGATGAGAGTAGAGAGAGAGAGAGAAGAGATGAGAGGAGAGAGAGAGAAGAGATGAGAGGAGAGAGAGAGTAGACAAAAGGAGAGATGATAGAAGGGGAGAGATGAGAGTAGAAAGAGAGAAGAGAAAAGTATAAAGGATTTTACAAGAGGAAGCATGTTAAACTATGACCCTTTTAAAAGGTGAAAAATAAAATTGGATTGTTTGATATCCAGTAAGTGGGTTAGCGTTACTCTGCCACCAACTCACTGAAATTAAAGTTAGTAATCGCACATGAAACCGCTGCACTGCATTACACTATATATTATGTACCACCGAGGTAGCAGATCGATAGATGCAGTGGTAAGAATGCGAAGAGCTACACCATAGTAGAGCTTCTAAAGCTGGTCACACTGAGTCGAATTCCGAATCCAAATGCGATTAGCTATAGAGGAAAGTAGAGAGACAGACAGACAGACCTTTAATGTTCCTGCCACTCCACTTTACTTGATAAATAGGATCTCATTAATCAAAACAAACACAAAAGGGCAGTGTAGCCTAGTGAAAATAGTACTCGATTTAGAATTCTTGATATAAGAAACAAGTAATATCACGAATTTCCATTAATTCATGAAACAAATACGTTATTGAGATATCCAAACCAATATTACAAATACTAGATCACGCACATTCACTCTTAATGATTTCTCATGTTATAAATTATTGACAACATAAAATCGATATATTTCAGTAAATTCTGTCGAATACACAAGTAGTACTCTCTAATTGTTTTGGCTTTATTAATCTAAGAATAAATAAAGTTAGACATATTTAATCTCTAACTATTAAACTCTAATCTCTATAGCATTTACTCGTTTGAAATCACGTCGCCAACTTTGTAAATATGTCCATCACATTATAATGAAAAGCAAACAAACTACATTTATTCAGTAAATAGTTCGTCGTAGAACTAAAGCAGTCATAGGTCCAACTATACATATATGGTACTTGAACTGTTAAAATTGGCTTTTCCAATTCAAATTATGATTGATTAAATTGATCTTTATAATTATTTATCTGTAAACCTAACATAGTCACTTTGATTTCTAACCCACAATATTTTTAAATGACTGCTTTAATTCAACCCGCTTCGCTAAAAAGAATTTCTTTTAAAGAAGGTTGTTTCTGTAAAACACCGAGATATGTTGAACTAGTTATTGATTTTAAAGCTGAAATTGTAAACATAACCTTTAATATGTTTACACTATAGCGTCACTCAAATGCTACATATTGTAAATAATAAAAAAAGTAAATTTATTAAGTATTTCATCAAGCATTATCATGAAAAAAATGTATGTAAACTAAGTCAATATGGTATTTGTTTTATTTAAAAAAACAAAACATTTTCTTTATAATCGATAAAACTTTCTAAAAGCGGTCCCGACCGGACACACAACTTACGCATATGAAAGCCACGCCAAAGAGAAGATACGCAGTGATGATCACACCTTGTTCAATCGAGATGTCCAATTTGCTCAAGCAACCCTGAAAGAGAGAGCAGAACAATACTCATTAGACTACTGTATGTAGATAGTCTTCTATGAGTTAGATTGAAGTAATTGAGATCTTGTATGGCTGCCAATACTACCGACCGGTGCAATACAAAGTGCTCGATTAATCACCAACTAGGTCACTAGACTATAACACGGACGACAGGTATGCAGGGGTAAACCTACCAGGGTTCTCACTTTTTTTTGAGTTTTCATTCCCGAATTGTTCCCGATTTTTACTTAATAAATAAAGACAATTAGTTAAACGCTGCATGAATTAAAAACAGTGTTTTTATCATAGGCATCTGTTATAACTTTAAAGGCTATTCTTATATCTAGATAGGACAACTACATAAACTAAAAATCGATTACTCTCATGACTAAAATCTATTTATGGTTAAGCAAGGCAAAGCCAATTTAGCCAAACAGCTTCTATATTGAGCTCATAAAAAGCAAACACAGTTTTCGATGTAACTAATGATAAAATGGAGAAATTTTACAAAACACTTGAAAAAAAAATCAATCAAAAATGAACAGTACATGTAAATGTAATCTAAAATGTATGTACAAAGTTTCTTTTGAAGACGATGATTCATATTACAAGTAACTACATTATTTTGTCTTAAGGGAATTAATCGTACAGTCAATCGTTTTTAGTTCATCTTTCAGCATTTTCACACGACATGTTATTGCATGAGATTCCTTGAATAAGTTCGTGTCACCACTGCGACTGGCCTATTCTGATAACTGAAACGCTTTATTTTCAAATCGGAAATATCTTTCGACTGTTTTCCGACGCTTCTGAAATTGGTCCAGCTCACTGGCATCAGTTTTATGTTTGTTATCTTGCTCAGTTTCGCGTTTTTTTGTCTTGCTCGTCTTCGTCGCAACGATGCGATGTATCAACCTCATTTATTATTATTAATTATATTAATTAATTAAAATTATAATAAAATGTTAAAAACCTAGGAATTTTCCAGATAAAAAACTTTTCATCTGGAAATTTTAAAAACCTAGACATAGGAAACACATATATTGCTTTTTTTTCAGAATTCCCGAAGAGTGATAACCCTGACATACTATGTAGAACCTCTTAAAGAACACTTAACCAATACATAATCTGACACCTGTGCAGCATATTCCTCTCTCTGCATCATATATATAGATTACAGGGAGCTTTCTCGACATTACTCTGTCTTACATAATCACCTATTGCGCAATACACTAACTTTCATAGTTAAAAAAGCTCTACAATTTGATACACAAAATAGATAAGTTTCAGTCAAAACAAATGTAGCTAAATAACATACTTTGTTACTTTTATGAGCTTAGAATAAAAGTAATATTTGACGATGATAACTAAGAGACCGACAAAAGTTAAAATACAACTCAGTATAATTAATATCACGGGACAATGCGGATAAATATAATATTTATATTCGGGTTTCAGATGTAAAATGCGCTTTTTTAAAGATATAATTATTCCACAGAAAAAACCATTTGTCATAATAGATTGAAAATAAAATTCTACCCAAAACTGCAGATATCACGGATATTATTCGTTTTAGGAGTCAAACGCAATATGTCTCTGCTTTATTCAACGAAATGTCTTTCCTTCTAGTTGATTTATAAGACACTAAACAAACTACCTTCCTGTCTTCCCCTTCACCCCCTCCCCCCCACAGTATATCCCACAAGGCCAACAACTGGACAATGCCATTCCTTCTAAATAAGACAGAGTAAATTATACAACACGCGACCGAGCTAACAATACACATGTACCCACCTTACTATCAAGGAACAAGGAGAAGAGAAACAAGTGATAGGTTGCTCTTAAAATGTTGGCATAGCTTTTTTAAATACAGAGCTACAGATACTGCCTGCTGTTCTTATAGACAGATAGTATGTAAGATAACATTTTATATTAAGCTAACAATATCAACGCCTCGACAATAATGTGGGTAAATATACTTTTTATACATTGCAATATAATATGTACAGACAAGTCACTATATACAGATAGGTGGAATTTACTCTCTCAGTAAATATATATAGCCAGAATAATTTATTAGATTCTGTTGAGGAAATTATTATTTAAAAATACATATCTACATTCTGTAATACAATATTCTGAAGTAAGATTTTGTTTAACATTGATGGTAACCTGCACTCTGACACCTTTCATAGAGTAGCTAGTAGACAGTGACTACTATCCCCCAACTTTGGAACAAGTCATATAGCCTCAGGAGCACAAGTGAGTAGGGTAGCAGTGACATCTCTAACTCCGATCCAGCTTCAATTGCACTCGAGAAACATCAAGTTCCAATGCAAAGAATACTATTCCATGCTTTCGTGATATAAAAAACTAGCCCGGAAACTCTGACGACATGCATTTCAGGCTACACGACATTCACTACTTCTTCAGATTTATGCAGTGTTTCATACCCAATTAGTCCCACTGCAGGGGACTTGCAAGAGTATATTCCCGTACCATCAGTGCTATTATATTACGTAGGCAGGCATAGTTTCGACGTAATTTACATGCATATTCCCCCCTTACCATGTAAACCTGCTCTCCTCAACACCAACTATACACATACATGCATGCATATTCCCCCCTTACCATGTAAACCTGCTCTCCTCAACACCAACTATACACATACATACATGCATCTGCATATTAAACATACTAAATTTAACATGGCGTGAAAGGAAAGCACAAATGTTATAATGTAACAATCAGAACAAATATTGCAAAATTGACAGAAAAAAATCAATAATTGTTCATGTTTGTGTCAGCAACAATTACCGCCACGAAGTTACAAATTCAAATATTCCGTCATTATACCGTTACAATAAGATTATAGTGCTCAGATTTAAAACGGTCTTAAACCTTCCTGATGATTCCAATATACAATTTCATTGTTTTAATAAGACGTGTTGGAAGCCCATAGTAGAAACATACACTTATTTCCTAATAATTTATATTTTTATTTATAAATATTTATTTTAAATAACTTAAACACAAAGTATTGTAAAAACCGAACGTTAAAACTGTTTGTAAAGATTAAGGCCGTCTTAAAACCTTCTTAAGAGAAACAAAAGTTTTAAGGAAGTCTTTTGCGGAAGAAAGTTGTGTAATAAACAGTTTACTGTTGGTTTTATAAACGTTTTAAAACCTAAGATAACACTAAAACTTCCCGCTTAAGACAAAACATAAACGCACCCACCCATTATCTCTGAACACAGGCAGCTGTTTGCTAAATATAAGCTCTCAATTGCACCTACGCACGAGTATAATCAGAGAAAGCAATTTAAGTCAAACTAAGAATAGTACCTTAATTACTGTTGGAATAGTTTCATCAAACAAATACTCATTCAGTCTACCATTCTACATAGTTGTTTGTATGATGTACAATTAATTTATGTGATTCTTCTCTTGCGCTATTAATATCATTATGTCGTTTAGAATTGTATTACTAATCGTTTGACGATTGCTTCGTATACGTCGACTTAACAGCGCCACATAACTTGGTATAGGCGAGATAACAAGGAGAATGTTGAAATCAAAAACACTGCCTGATGCAGGCATATCCTATCGAGACCTTAACGGAACATTTTCTGGGGATTCTAGCTCTGCAAACCCTTTTTGGCAGCTGCCGAAATAATCGAGTATTAGGAAATCTTTTCTTTAGCCCCTTTTGCCTGAGTAAAAATACATCGATTTCAACGAATTTCTCTGATATTAGTTATTTATCCATGGTAGCGCCCGATTTCGAGTGAATCAGCGTTGAACTGAGTGCAATTTGGTGCGCTATTTCTATGCCTAAACCCAACAAATATGTCCTTTAAAAGTGTCATTTTAACCTCGCACATTATACCCAAAGTCACTAACCTGTTGTCTATAAGAGCGAGACGTATCAAAAGCAGTCAACTAAAACAGGTTCCTGTTAAAGGCAACACTTTGAACCATGGAAATACCGGCAAATATTACCGCTATGTACGTTATGTGATTTTTAGCTTTGACTGAGAATTACGTTCTGTCAACATCAATGGCATGCTCTAACGATAATGAGGCTCCTCATAAGTCAGTTCATAGAAAGAAATTAATCAATAGAGAAACAGAATCGGAACGCTAAACTATTACCGACGCGATTGTCGTCAACATGCATAACTTCGATCAATGAAGTTTAGGCATAGTGCTCACTTTATGCAAGTATTGTGCTATTTAAATGAAATAATTAATCTCTATTTCAGACCAATGGCTTGCCAACGGTGTTCAGGATGTCTAACAAGTCCAGGCTGGGATTGATCAGATATATAAACGAGACTAGTGAACAGACTCTCTCGATACCTTGTTGACGAATACTTTTGGATATGCCTAAACAGCCAACGTCAACAACCGATAATACACACAAGTAACGATTGTCGCAGTTAACTAAATAAGCAGACGATAATATCATATTACAGCGACTGAGGTGCACGACACGCCAAATCCGGAGACTTAGTCGAGCCGACAAGACCAGGCTCTGTTTTACTACTTAATCAGTGTCAAACGAAGCAGTACCTGGCATGCAGGCGACGGGAAACTGCCCGCATAGTTGCTAAATATTTGTGCAGCAAGTCACAAGTAGAAAACGCATCAAGCACATTTTAAAAATAAACTGAATTAGTTTTGCCTTCTAATTCCATATTGTAACTAAGGAATAATATCAGTAAGGCCAAACTGGGTTTTAAATGGCGGCTACAGTGACACTAACCCGTGTGTTTATGTAGATAGAAGCGCTGTTTTGAGGTTTCTCTTTCAGGCATTCTTCATAGTTGACAAATCTATCAGTTGTAGAGTTCTTTGCACAACAAGAGGCCGGTAGAGTACGAGGAGATTGTTCCCTGTGGTACCACCGAGAGGAGAGGTATTCAGTTGGGTCTTGGACGCCACAACAG
>JAYRBW010075249.1:0-49288 GCA_036023295.1 Invenusta paracnida | reverse complement strand
TACATTTCTTGTCGTAGATATGCTAAGAATAAACTCGTCTCCGCTACGCTCCGACTCGTAGATTCTCAATGCATATCCACTCCATTCAATGTAATATCATATACATATTAGCCAAAAAATGAACTAAATTGGATATTAAATTAATGATAAAACCAATATATTTTAAATATTATTGTATGAAAACAGCTCTTAAACAACCCACTAAACTGTTAGCAAAGGATAATCCAGCTGTGGATAATTTGATTTTGTGATGAATGGGCGACACTTTCAAATAAGGAGCCAAAACCAACTCACCATCTCTGCGCTCCCCAGCGGCTACTGCCTGATGATGCCTCGACTGTCGCGATCTTCTCAATGAGTGACAAAAGTAGACGAAGAGGAGGATCAGACAGATGAGAATCATGATAACCAGACCGCCTCCCAGCCCCAAGACAATTTCCCGGGAGAGCCCGCGTGCCCCAAGCGTACCACCCCTGTTCACACGGCCTCCCAGACCCCCCATCCCTCGTCCTGTGACCCGGATGTTGAGAAATGCATAGGCAGGAAGTGGGGAGGGGGCTGAGTCCCGGGCAATAATGACTAGCTTCCTTGGCGGGTTGGGGTGTCCACTGGAACTGCCCAGACGAGAGGACAGTGTCCGGTTGAGGCGGATTTCTCCACTCGACTCATCGATGACGAAGTAAGCGGGGAGGCGTGGAGACTTCTGCAGACTGTAGCGGATGCGGCCATTCTCGCCGTCGTCTTTGTCGACGGCTTGAGCGCGGAAGATGAGGGATCCGGGTGCCATGTCCTGATTGAGAAAACATGAAGAGAAAGAAGGATTGGTTATGACAGTCAAAACGTCGATAAATTGAGTAATAATCAATGCTAAAATTAACTTTTGATAAGAAATGTAACTAATTTAACTTCCCGTATAATAATTTAGGAAACATACCTACTTAAAAATTATGTAATTGGATTTTTATATACACAATTTAATATAAAAATATTCAAATGTAATATTATACTAACTACAACTCCCAAAGCATTTATATTTACTATAATTTTATGGATATTACATAATTATCTAATCTATATTATAAAATTGTACAAATTATTTCAAATCATTTTTAAAGATAAGTTAATACAATAATAAATATGTTAGATATTATATTTCTACTCATGTTTTTAAAAAGAATCACAAAAATAACAAAATTGATTACAAGTAAATGCTCTTACATATAAAGACAAAGTATAATATGTATATTTCCAGAAAAGGAAGCGTTTTCAAGGAAACTCTCAATTAACAATCTTCTCATTTATTTATCAAGTTCGCAACTAATCTATTTGTATCCACTCGTCACGTCCTTTGGTATATTAGGGGCATTTACAAGCATCTAATTTCCAGAAAGATGGAGCATCTGTACATATGTTCAATTTTGAACACACATTTTGAAAATTATCGTGTTGAAAAATTACCAGCACTATCTCTCCACATTCACCAGATTGAACATCCTGTGATAAAGCATTGAGGGGCATCATAAAATCTGGTTTCATGGCTCAGGTCAGGAATGTAGATGATCTAAAATAAGCTTTCAGAAATAAAATTGCTCTGAAGGCACGGATGAACTTCTTAAGAATAAATAACAGAACCTTAGAGTGGTTTCAATTATGCATCTAACATAGCGGTCTCCATGTAGACACCTTCTGACAATAACCTTGACGTCATTCTAAACATTCAGACAACACGTCATATTTCGTAAACAAATAATGTATTATGTTTAATGTTTAATGTTACTTAATTCACACGCTTATATACTTCTGTTTCCTATTTATACATTAAACATTTTCAATAATTAAATCTTGAAAACAACATTAAATTTCCTGAAACAATTTGTTGAAAATTGTAACAATAGTCTAGTTTTTAAATATACTACAATAAATAGAAAGTAAAACAAGAAAATATGTAACAAATACCACCGAAGAATTTTTAGTATCCACGATAATATAAAGTAATTTACTTTGAGTGTTGATGCCGATGAGAACCCACGAAACGCGTCTGACTGGATTTTTATTTATTAACTTCTATTTATATAGTGACAATATAACCTTTCGAATTTATGAATCCCCGACTTTTAATTAATTAATTTTTAAATGAAAGAACATAATTAAAAATGGCGCGTGCATGTAACTTTCTTTTATCACCTTGCATTAAAAACAGAAAATGATTAAAATACTCAAATTAAAAAAATTACCTGAGTAATGTTGACTGTCTCTTCTTTATTTGCCGGACTAATGAACACAGGACTGTTGTCATTCACATCCAACACCACAACGGTGATTGTTGCAGTAGCCGAGAGCATTGGACTTCCCTGGTCTGTCACTTTGACAACCAGTTGATAGGTAGCCCGGTGTTCGCGATCCAGGCGGCCCGATGAGGTCACATATATAGAACCGTCCTTATGCACGGACCAGAGATAGGGGTTCTCAGTCTTAGGACTCAGACTGTAGGTCAACTGGGCGTTCCGACCGGTGTCGTTGTCCTCGGCTTCAACCTATAGTGTTCGATAGGTAGGTGGATCGATAAATAGTCCTATATACACACACGCCGTAATTACATTTGAATTATGTAGGAATTCTAAATTTTGTAAACATTACTCCTGCTAATCTATTTTTCTGTCACATAGTAGACTCATAATAATATTTAAACACGAGAAGATTAAAATACCTCAAAACTCTATTATTATGAAAAGTTATATGAAAAATAATATTATGTAGTATATTACAGAGGAGACCATATTGCAATCAATGTTTGACTGTTGAACATATAAGCACAATTTATTTCTAAAATATATTTCTAAAATATAGCGTTTTAAACATTTTTCATTTTAAGACTAAAAAACTGTTTCAAACTAAAAATCAATAGAATCAAGACTTTCAGTCAAAACAATAGAATTAAAGTCATTGTAACCGAAATTTCAACCAGTGACTTCCATGACTACTTTTAAATTTTATTACTGAGCCAAATGTCTCCTAAATCTCCTAAAGCTATACTTTTCAAATGTCGCCGTATTTTTGGCTCTTACCTTGCCTACAAGTCCCGTCTTACCCTCTTCAACACGAAGCACAAAATCCTTGGTGAACATCGGCGTCCAGTCATTCTCATCCGCGATCTCTACATGGACCGTTACAGTCGAGTTCAATTCGGGCCGCTTCACGTCGAAAGCCATGGCTTTGAAGGTCGTCGACTCTGTCTTCTCTCGGTCGAAGAGAGCGACCGTCCGCACCACCCCAGTCTTGGGATCAACACTAAAAAGGCTTCGATACTTTGGCAAGATTTGATAATTAATCTCAGAATTACGTCGCGAGTCAGAGTCCCATGCTTCCAGTTTTATGACGCGGGTCCCGGGGGGTTGATTTTCACGGAGTGATTCTGAAAGATAGCCACGTTTAAAGACAGGGCCATTATCGTTGACGTCTCCGATCCAGATGCGCAGGACGGTTTTGGTGGTGAGGCGTGGAGTGCCCAAGTCTGTGCAGACGATCTGCACGGTGTAGTTATTGCGGACTTCGCGGTCAAATTTGGCACCCGAGAGGAGTTGATAACTTTTCTTGTTACTGCGACCGATTTGGATTCCCTGAGAGTGGTTAATGATGTTTTGGATAAATTTAATGGAAAACTTACGCGGAATATAAATAATGCATTGTGCTTATTTTAAATGCATTGGGGAATAACTGTTCTTATAAAATAAATGTGCTTTCTTTCCTAATGTATACTATATATTTCTATTCGTTATTCGGTGCAATATTTTGAATATTTTGAATATCTTAATGTTTAAGTTTTATTACAATTGAGAAAACATTATTTTCCTATTTTTATATTTATCACTATATATTGCTTGGCTTCACCAAGCTGTTAAAACGAAATCCATTAAAATAATTTCCTAAATTTTGGTTTTAAATATTTTAAATCTTAAATTCTCTATTTAGAATATTTTCATTTTTTAATGACTTTGCAAAATATATGTACACATTTATATCCACTAAATAAAGATATTAATTTTTGAATCCATTAAGTAAATTGTAATACTATCATTACATACTAAAATAATTATATACTATTTTGTATATTATTGCAACTGTATTCTTCAGTTTTACTAAATGAAGTGCTATTGGACAGTTTCGTAACATTAGATTGTCTAAATAATAAAAGGATAAACTTCTAAATATACTACTTCAAATCAGCAAGTAGCATGTAAATACATATACTTATTTTAAAAATTAGAAATGTCCTATAAAATTCGATTTATAAAGAATATATCTAACAGTTTTGACATCGATTAATCCGGCTCAATTACCTCAAGGACGAACTGAGGCGAGTCAACAAGGGAACAGTCCACCTCTCCACGTGGTCCTGAGTCAGCGTCCGAAGCGGTGACCCGGCAGATGAAGGTGCCCACGGGGAGGTTCTCCTGCACGGAGAGCCGGCGAGAGTCGTCCATGGAAGTGACCTTTACTTTGGGCGCGTTGTCATTAACATCAGTGACTCTAACTGACAGACTGGTAGTTGCAGTGAGGCTAGGCGACCCATTGTCACTGGCGACTATGGGTATTGTATACTCGGAGGCACCAGAGTCGAAGTCGAGCTGACGTAGAAGAGACAACTGACCGTCGGAAGTGATTTTAAAGTTCTGCAGGATCTGGAATTGTCAGAAAGTTAAGCACTTAAGTTTGAGCACACTTTTTATGAATAGTTCAAAACACTTTTAAAATTAAATACCTACCTACAGTATTAATAAACACTATTTGGCTATTTTCATTGACTGTGCAATAATTAAAATGTACATTTTAGGTTAAGGAATTTTTACTTAATATAACTAAAACCAATTTGTATTTTTATATTTGTAAGTATTCTAATGACATTGTTCAAAAGGAAGTATTTCGTATAGAACTGAGAAAACAATTTATAGCTAACTGCATACTGAGTTAGTTTTAACTGCTTACTGAGCATAATTTAAGATTATTTTAATCATAGCAATTTTTTTTCTTTGTCTAAAAATTAAAACGTATTTTTTGTCTTTTAAATATATTATTTATTCAAATCACAAATAAAATATAATAACTTATATTTCCTCATTATTTTTCTGTATTTACGAGTAGGTAAGATATTATAGAAGATTACATCCCTAAAATGACCAATACTTGTCTATAATGTTAATTATCCGAAAAGGAACGAAATGGATAGTTATAGACATATACATACATAGAGTACCTTCAAAGTAAAATACAATTTTGATTTTATTTATATCATAAAGTTTAATTTAAGGTTATGGTCGGTAATGTAACATGCGAAAATAAATGAATAATGACATCTTCTTATATATGATTAAACTTAATCTGTATATCTAAATTTTTGGCTAAAATAATTGCATCATTTGATGCACAAATTTACATTGTATATGTATAATATATACAATATTATTATTTCTATCTATGCATGTATATCTCTATTATAAATATATACATCAATTAAAATAAATAGAGGATAGTATCTTGAAGTTGATACGAAGGAACGAAAGATCTATTATGTATATTTGGAAATATAGACATAGTTTATATATATTATATTTACATATATTTAAACTTCACTTAGATAAAATATTTTTTCAAGTTTTGGTTAACAAGTTCTGCCCATTCTGATTTATTTTCTTCCTTGTATCAAAACGTGACATTCAATTCATGAATTTGAGAACAAAGCAGCTCATTTGCAGTCCCTAAATGATAAAAGTTAAGTTATAACCAACGAATACGGACAATTTGGTTATATTTATAGATATATATGGATAAACTAAACTTTTCAACTTCTTTTTTCTACGGCATTTTTTATTTTACTTAGTACATTATCAAACTTTACATCATAGATAATAATAAAAGATAATAAAAATAGAAATAGAATCTGGCTTGACCAACTATGTTACCTACATCATTTTTATCCTCTCTATATTTTATGTCCATTAAATATGTTAGTGTTTCAGTAAATGTATTGAACATCAGATATATTTCACTAAACTATACCTATATGATATTTGTCTATTTGTAACTTTCGATTAAAAAAGTAGGTCATAGATAATGGGTGACCTACATTTGATCCCGCGCTTCTTGAGATAGCGACATCCACCCGGCTCTCAGGGTCCCTATCACTGGCAGTCACCCTTGCAATCACAGATCCTGCCATCGTGTCTTCGCTCACCTGGAATTAAAATAAATGAAAAATATATAAATTTATTGTTGTTGTATAATTAATAAGAATATAATTTTCATCTTTTCGTTAAATCTTATTGTAATTTCTTTCATATTCTATTTTTTATTTTTCATGTTACTGTATTATTATTATTAATAAGATCCTAAAGCTTCAATTTAATTATAATCTTTAACATAGACTAATATTTAATAAGATTTTGTCTTAAAAAAAACAACATCACATATCTAAGTAAAATTTGTTGTTATAATGCACTAATTTTAAACTGAGATAGTCAAATTGTTGCTCGATCCACTTCGACTTGACTAAATATAATAAAATGTCTAACATAAAGTGTGTGGTGCATATGGCTGTTCAAATAGACAAAATGCACAAACATTGACATTATATTCTACTGATAATAAGGTGTGGGCAAAAGTAGAATGACTCTTTTAAATATGAATTGAACAACTTTTATAATAACATTTATGAATTTTGTGGATTTTTAAAGGGTGGAATAATGAATAGTGAATAAAACGTAAAACTTACAACACAATTAACAGAGTTTTTACTCTATAATTTTTTAATTATTTAATTATTTATCAAATTTTTGTACCTACTATTTTATTTTATTTTATTTTAGATATAATTTTATTATTTGCGCTATTCGATTTCTTTTTACATATTAATTAATTTAATTTTCAGTAAGTTTCCTTCTTTCATTTAATTTGCATTCCCTAATAGTCTATCAACTTTCCCACATATTTACAAAGTAATCTTTTTCTTTTCAATTCTCTCTGACTACTTGCCTGAAGTAGCATATCCGGAGTTGTGAATACCGGACGGTGATCATTGATATCCCGGATCACGATCTCCAGTTGGAGTGACCCGGTGAGCGATGGCTGTCCAGCGTCCCTAGCAACGAGAGTGAGTGGATAAAGTTCCCGCTCCTCCCTGTCAAACTGGACCAGAGTCTTGAGTTGTGGAGTGGGTGGTGAGGAGGAGCCAGGTGTGGGCGGCAGGAGAGCAAAGCTGGAGGCGTGGTCACCCTATAGGGGAGAGAGACCACTTGATTTTAGATAAAAGGACTAACGGCAAAAAATAGTGGTTACCATTTTACTTAAAGGGCTAAAAAATAAGGTCTGGATAGTAAAATTGACTAGAAAAAAAAAAAATTAGACATGATTTTTGAAAGATCATTTTAAGAATTATTTTGAGGTATTTAAGTCATTAAATATAGTCTTTTAAAAGCCTTTAAAAGAGTCTTTTTGGGAACCTTTAAATACTCTTTGAAGTAGAATATCGCACTATGTGACACTATAATTAAAGTATATATAGATTATTTTATACGTGATAATTACTTTAGGCCTGTTGAGTACAGTATACACTTATTTTGCAGAAAATAGAGGTAAAATTATTCATATAATTTAATCGTACATGTATAACTATTTTTATGAAAATATTTACAGTTGTGAAATCAAAAACTAAACTAAACATAACTTGAAATTGTTTTTTGTGTATACTATGTAAAAATATCAGTATATTATACAATAAAATATTTTGACCAGTCACCTATAGGTAATGCTCGAATATACATAAATTAATAATTATATCATGATATAATAATTATACACTGTTTTCAAAACCTAATGTATAGTTCAAATAATGATATAGATTTCTTATAAAAATAACAAACTAATTGTACAGTATTTATAAAGTTAAAGTGAAATTAAAAACTTATTAATACATATATTATACATATATATTATATATTTATATAAAAGCAAATATGTGGTTATACTCAATAAAACTTAAAGAAATAAACATATAAATGTTTTTATAAGGTCAAAATTAAATATAATAATTTTTTTTTAATTATAAATAAATGACATCACATTGAAATCTCATAAGAAATCTAGAATATAGCCATAATAGTATATTAAAGCTATAACTTTATATTGTATAATATAAAGAAAGCCAAATTTATAATTTGTCATATTATGTATCTTTTATTTCATTTTATAAATATATATTATGTCTTACATCTTTTATATATCTCAATGTACATTTACACTTTATGTACCTTATTCGTTTTAGTGTTTAAAAATCTACCAACGAATAATTATTCACAATATATATATATATGCCAAAACAGTTTCAAGCACTTGGCTTTTCACGTACCATAACCGTATAGGAAGCTATATATTTAACTTTATGGATTGAAAATGAAGTGTCGCAGGTCGGGATTGACCGGAAGATACCACTCGACATGACCCAAATGGCCACCAAGTTCTCAAACCAGCTACCGTTTCCAAGACAATACGCACCTCTCAAAAACTCAGGGAAAAAACCTGTCCCATCAGTTGAAGAGAAACCCCAAAAGTGATCAAACACTGCACGCAATCGTTCATTGTAAACTGCTATCAGAGTTTTCTATTTTCTTAAATTCAACTAATTTCTTAAAGCTATTGCTGTGGGACCCCATACATCTATATTATTATATAGTAAACTGTCAGTATATATATATATATATAGGTACATTAAGTTATTACAATATGCAGCCCATCTTGGGAGAGATCAACCGATAGTATATATGCCTGAACGGAGGAGCTAATTGAGACCGGAAAGGCGATTTTATCGTATGTCCTCTTAGCAGACACTGCCATCTTCCTGTAGGTGACTTTCTACTATACCCCTTGGTGTTCTCGTGATGTGGGTACCATGGGCATTAGTTGGGTCATTTAAGGGGCTACCGGAACCTGATTGAGATGGACTTTATTTTTATATTGGTCTGTAAGAAAGAAGTCAGAAGGTCGGAATATAATCTGTGTTCCAGAGATGCACATTATAGTAGAGCGTCAAGGAGTTTCATCGGAACACTTCCAAAGTGGAATAGGGATAGTGGGTGCCGCTTATGAGGACGATAATAATCTCTTCAACTCTATCAGATCCTATATTGAGGCATGAAGGTGTGTGCATCAATAGAAGAATTCACCTAGCAGTTAGAAGCTGGTAAATTTTTTTCTTTAGTAAAGAGGTAAAGTGGTAATTGGCTAAAAAGCGGACTAAGAAAAGTGGAAAGAATGAACGAAGATGGGATACGATATAATTATCTGAGTTTTGATCAATTTTGTGAATTGTCTGAACACATATATGTATATTCATCGTTAGCTTAATGTAACTTACTCGTTAATGCGTTAATTTGCGTACATAATTATCTCACGTAGAAAATATACTGTATAAACCTATAAACCTGCAATATTTAGTAGTTCATTACTAAATGCATATTACGATCATTACATTTGATATAATAAAACAAATTTAACATTAAATTAATGACAAAGCTGAAACTAAATTTTATTTATTACTATGTTAGTAAATCGAAAAAGGCAATTTAAAATTTTATACATTCTATAGTTTAAATAAAATGCTTAAAATTGATTTTCAATTACGATTGTATATATGCATCTATGTATATATATTTATATATTTTATATAATATATAATATTGTTTCAGTTTACCTTTTCAAAGCATAGAATCGAATTTTGAGATGATAATTTTAAAGATTTTTCGGGGCAATATTTTATTATTTTCCGCTTTCTATGCACACTCCCGCAATTATATAATATTGGTCGCACGTGCGGAACACATATAAAAATAAATTACTCTCATACATGTAAAAACTTCTCCATAACATAACCTTTCTTCTATAAAGAGGAATATAAGGGGATGGCCTACTGTTTATAATTCCGTTTAATTTAACTTTATAGGGGGTTTGGCTGGCGGAAACCACAGCGATTTACAAAAGAGATGGTTCTGTTGAGATTAAGGGACCAGGCATGTTATTATATCAGTTATATTATAACTCTCATCTCTCTCAGTAGTAACTATTTTTTGTCTTTCCCATGCTGTTAGAAGTTTGGACCTTGTTCCCTATAGAGCGATTTATCCGGCCGCCATTCTCATAATTCGGAGAGTACAGAATCACCTCTGCCTTTAAGTCTACAAATTAGTATAGATCTCTTGCTCACAATCTCATTTTTATTAGTTTTATTATGTTAAGCATTCGGCACTTACAATTCGACCTATATAGTAAAAAAATAATTATGTAATAAAGGTTGTGTTATAGATTATAAAATAAAAATTATGTATATTTCAACAATATTTGAATCAGGAAATCTATTAATATTATTTTTCTTTAGAGGGTAGTATTAATAAATTAATAAATTGAGTAATTTACTTTTAATTTACTAATATAATATATAGAAATATTTTAAATACTTATCTAACTTTATCATTAATTTTATAATATCTGGATAATTTATATTTTTACATTTACATATTTTAAAATAGTAAATTGTATAACAAATATAAAATAATATAGGCCGTAGCTGTTGATTAAAAGTTTTCATTAACAGAAAACCAAATGTTAGCTGTTAGACAGCCTTTATAACAAACCGAAAAAATGTATAAATAGGTAACGTTGTTGCGAGTGGTGATTACATCACTAAATTACAACTAAACAATAGATTACATAATTTATAAGCTATAAAGTAAATGAATGCAAAAACATGGAAAAACAATGAAAGAGCACTAAAACATAAAATCAATAAACCGGATACAGAAATATTTAAAGAATGCAGAGATAAGTTACTAAGACAAACTTAATAAACATACTTCATTCAGCAACTCATATATTATATTATTTTATTTTCTTAATTTCACTTGATACATTGCTTCTCATCAATAAGTAGATAAATAAATTGGTTAATATTGTATTTATTTAAATATTAGTCAATTAAAGCTATATATTATGATATCGCACCCTTTTCGACCTAAATACCCCTTGACTTACTAAGAGTGTGTAAATGAGGGTGCCATTGCGACCGTTGTCAAGATCCGTTGCTCGGGGCAATTCGAAGATCTGTCCCTCGGGAGAGTTTTCATCGATGAAGACTCGGAAGGTGCTCTGGTCGAACTGGGGCGTGTGGTCGTTGATGTCCAGTATTTCAACTTGGACCTAAAGTCGATCAAAAATTATATATAAATGTACTACTCCATAATACAAAGAAAGGCTAAATAAATATGTTTTGAATAATATTGTAATAATAAAAAGACAATAGGTTTCATACTATTAAAGTAGATTACAATAGTATTGTAATAATTAAAATTATTTTTGAACCGTTACGAGTGATGTGGGATATTGAAAATGCATATAAGTTGAAACAGTGTCTCGAATACAACTGCACTAGTAATCAACGTCAGTATATTGTAAAACAGGCATTACACGATTTTCTTTATTGGTGTTATGTGAACTATCGGTATAATGAATACAGTCGTTAAATAATATATTTATAATTTAAAAATGATAGAGTCAGTTACTGCTAGTTAAAGTCAGTTTTGCGGAAAGCACTCCAGATTCGTTAAAAATACAAATGCATTATTTACAATCATTATATAAACAATGTAAATACAAATACCTATACAAGTAAGGGCAAACCTCTAAACACATATAATATATAGAAAACAAAGCTATTGTCAATTTCGGATTCTTGTAAAATATTAATTAGAAATACATAGGCGCATTATGATAATTATGTGGGATTTTATCATGTAGTGGTTTGCCAAATTATCTAATTGCATAAATAGATATGTATTGTTGTATTGTTGATGTATAATTGTTATACAAATTAATGAGACATTATAACCTTCTGTAATAATTATTGGAGTGTATTATTGTATCATAACAAAATAATTTTTTGTTATAAATACATTAATGTAATTATTTTAACAATGCGTTAAAGCATAGTTCACTGCATTTTTTATTAATAAAAGCTAATCATTTTACTCAATAAATCAAATTATTTACATTTCTATATGCATTTTAATTTAAAATTAAATCTGCACACTAACAAATATGTGCGGGTGAAATGTTTTCATTTGATTAATGAAATATGTATGTAACTAGGTATAATTATACAAACATTTAAAATAAATAACATCACATATTATGCTCATTTCAAAACATAATAATATAGTACTGTGTAGTGAGTTACACAAAAAATACACTAACAAATTTAGGACTGTGTGGAATTATACGTATTTTTCACAGAGTCCTCGCAAGAGTATTACAAATACTTAGAGTTTAAAAAATAATAATCAACATATTTTGATGTTTGTAGAATTGATTAGCATGAAGATACGTATCAAACTCTAAAATTCAAAGTTTTAAATGTAAACAAAAAATGTAGAATATTTTTGTAAATAACAATATTAGAATACAATTTCGGGGTTTGAAGATTTTGGTCCACATCTGAACATACCTCAAAGAAATTCATTTTGTAATTCGATTTGCTCGCCAATTCTACATTGATAATACAGCGTCCATCACTCGTGCGTTTGTTTGGACAATTTTCGCGGTCCAAGTTACCATTGACAAATAATTTACTACCATCACGTGATATATCAAAGAGACGTCGATCCGAGGCCACCGAAACTGGTTTTCCATCCCCCCCGGTAACGTCACAGATGGGAGTTCTCATTGGAGCGTTCTCAACAACGGAGCATTGAGATTGGACTAAAGATACTATCAATGAGGAGATAAGCAGGAGCTGAATGAATTGGTGGAGTCCACAAATCTGCAAAATAATTGATAATATTTATTGTATTTTAACCGTAGTTGAAATATTTTTCATTTTCAGATAATACAATAGATAAAAATCACGCAAATTTATTTAGATATAAATTATTTTAAATATTTAGTCTACCAAAAAGTTCTAATCAATGTATCATTTAGATGAACAATTTTAATTTTAATTCGTATGAATAAAATTAAACAGAATAATAAAAAGTATAAATATGATAAATAATAAATATATATAAAAATAAAAATAAAAATAAGCAAATTGATTTTAATTTTAATTATTTATTATTTATAATATTTATTATACAAAAATACTTCAAATATATACATACATATATATATCATTTGAATAAATAGTTTTAATTTGTATAAATTTTTTTTTCTTCGTAAGCATGATTTTAGGTATTAAATTTTTTATTTCGATTGTGTTTTACATTTTATTAACACAGGAGTTTGGACGATATAAATTTTGTAAATCGATACTTTTATTCAAATAAACACATGTCGACTTTTAACAAACAACAGTTTCTAATTTTCTAAATGGATTTACTAATTTGTTCGACCGTGTAAACGATATCTTTCCCTTGGCAACTAGACCTTAACATCTCTCATTTGATAAGTAATAGACTGGTGTAAAATGGTTTGTGTGTTTTGAAGAATCTTTTTAAATGGAGATAGCTAATCTTGAACTGATAGTTATAAGTGTTACTTGAGTGACCACGCCTTGAATTAACACTAATGACTTAAATACATTATCTCCGCATCTATACGGCCTTGCACACGCATCTTGTTGACATACAAAGAAAGTGTTTTTATCGGGAGAACGCAAAACATATAAAAAATATTGGAAGCCAACCAAAAATTTAGCTCCTTCTCTGCATTTTAGCTTTCGTGGCTTTATGGGGTATTCATTAGTTAATTGCTGCAAAGCAGTCGAACAAGTGTTTCTGATAACGCGAAAGACTTTTCGAAGTGCAGATTCCGACAAAATATACACATATGCGATTTTTGTTTAAGGAAGCATGGTGTACCGTTGTTATTGCTGCTGATGTGTATCCCTATATAACCTTAACTATTTTAAGAGTCGAGGTGACATTATCCTTTGACATGAGCTAGTATATAAATATCGTTTCGCCCGGTGGTATACTGCGATAAGAGTCAATTAAGTCATCTCGTTTGGTAAATTAATACGGGACGATGCGACGCGTTGAATGTTCAAGTTCTAGTGTGTCTCAAGAAAAATGGGGCGACATATTTTAAGTGAGCGTCAGATCCCTGCTGTTCGAGTAATAGGTATGTATGTATAAACACATGTCGAACGTCGTGAAGATGTATCTGATAAAGCTACACGGGAGAGTGTGAAAAATAGATACGCTAGCTCACAGTAACATAAAGAGATTGCAAGGGGAAAATAAATCTCTTCAATTAAAAAAGCTAAGGGCGTCCGAAATTGCTTTTCAAATAAGCTTTTGAAGAATATAATTATTAGTGAAAGGAAATATACAGAGTGACATGTTTGTTTATGCATGTATAATTCGTGCTTAACAAGATAGAAAATTGGAGAATTTATTTAATGTTGTATATTTCCGAGGAGATAAATTGAAATAATAATTTAGATGCACTTATTAAATTAAATATAGGAAGTATGCTTTTAAGCGTACGATTTATATTTGTCATACAATTCATAATTTTGACGAAATGTAATAACTAAGTTTTAATATTCAAGTCCTCATTTAAAAACTGAAATGAATTACACTCTGAGCCTGTGCGTATTTTTCTGACATGTAATTCATTAAGGACATGTACATCTATACAAGATTCGGGGGTCCAATACAAACATCGGGTATCTTAATATCATATAGACTTGTAAATTGCTTGTCAACTTTAAACGTACAATAAATTATTTTCTATTAAGGCTTGTTCTACTCATACTATATATTTTATCTTCGACCTACCTTATAGGGCAAGATATACTAGGTACGTGTCAAATGAAAATTCCTGCTTGATAATTGAAGCAGTTGTTCTGGATAAAATATATAATATTGGCAGCTATAACACTGATTATGGATTTACCACACGCAATCTTATGTTGATCCGCATTACACCCATCAACTCTGCAATGAAAAGTAGCAGTCTAATTTAAAGTGTGTGTGCAAGACTATTTTTTACTTTTCAGTATTATACTGATATTTTAGAACATATCTTCGGTAATACAGTCTTTATAAATTATTTGACCATATAATATAATTTTTAACATTAATTTCAAAAGACCTTTATTGCATAGGAACATGGTTATTTAATTCGTGGGTATGTGATTTCACTGTGTAGATGTGCTTTTGTATATACAATCGCATTGAGAATCGAGTGATGCGTATGTATGCAAAAGGGTTTTCTAATTTATAGAAAAGTCCAATCCTATGTTTGTAAACGGCATGTATCTAGATTAGTATATTTTAGAAAGTATTTTTTTATATAGTATATTATAGTAATATATTGAAATATGTTTAAGATTATGTTTATAAGTTTTTAAAATTTAGTAACAAATTTCTAAAACGTGTTTTTAAAAAAATTGAGGGAAAATCTAAAACAATATATGTGTATACAACTTATATTTCATTTATAAATTAAAGCGGTTAAAATCTTTTTTTTTTCGAAAATGGCTTAAAATATTATGAAAGTAATTTAAGCAGTTATAACCTTTAGATATCTAAAATATATAATTATTTAAAAATTATAGTTAGTGTACATTCATTTCAGAATATCTATTCTATTTTAAATATATTTAGTTACTAAATAGTAATTAATTATAAACTCTCAATTGAAGATATTGGTGGAATATTTTCAAATTTAAATTTAAATGTGACGCATGTGTGCTATTTCCTTCGATTTTCTTTAAATATGGTTGACTTGAAAGAAATTTCCACTAAAATATTTCATGCGTAAATCCCTTTTATGCCGAATTTGTATATATAGGGGTCACATTGCATAGATTTAGATAAATCATAAACATCAAGGATCAAATTGTCAACACAGAAAACCACTCTAAACATGTTATAAGCATGTTCTATTTGCTTTAATGAGAGCCATCATGCGGTCGTTTATTGGTTACTATTATAACCTTACTACACAAGACATGTATATGCAATATGTACCTCCACAATTCTAGTGCTCTGTTCAATGCATCAATATTCGTTACGAGTATTAACAAAAATGCATGTCATATACTTTTAAACCGACACTTCGTATATAGATATAATAGGCATTTAGTAATATAGAACCCAGATTAAGAGGACAGGCATCAACCATAGGCTGATTACTTAGATGTTTAACCAGCTGTAGGATTAGAATAACGACAAAACATGTCTTCAGCTCTAGTCTATATATATACTCGCCAAAAACATGTCTTTAGCTCATCATATGGTTGTTAACATCTGTCTCCATAGAATTCATCTTCTGAGCCAGGATGCATTCTTCCCATTTATGACATAATTTGGGTCTCCTCTCCCCATTATCATCAGTGCCACACATTGACCAAGGCATGTAGGAGACTATTTTACGTAAACACCCACACTCACTTTGCATCACCTAAATGTCGGTTAAACAAATATCTACTCACACAGCTTCAGAATCTTTGTGGAAATTTGAAGATGCGAAGAAATCATAAGCGACATGATTATATTTAATAGCGCAGCATTCACCACATTTTAGCCATATTGGCGAATTAATAGAAATTAATTAAAATATTATATATATCATAAATAAAGAAGAATATATACATGAATATTTCTAAACTTTAATAATTAATAAACTTCATTGTTAATCCCAAATATTATTCATATAATTTAATAAAACAATATAATGATATAGTGACTAATTAAAAAATATATAATTTTATAAAATTCCATATTTCAGTTATTAAAAAGATCAATTACTCAAATATTTTATGATTAAAAAAAATTGTCACCATGGGAAGATAATTGTAGTAAAGAAACTTTATAATGCCTTATGCACTTGATACATGATAGTAATTTTAAAATATAAATATAGTATAAATAAGACGTCAATTATCCGGAACCGTTTTGAGTATCCATTGCATATATGCATATATATGGAGAGTATTTTGTACATACGAGATACATATAACATAGCACGCTATCAGTTTTTTATATAAACATGATAATTAAAATTAACAGACAACTCTAAATAGTGTCCTTTTCAATATGGTTTTCAGTGTATATAAGTAATGATATTAATTTAGTCGTTGATGATCCAATCGCGTTTATCAGCTTTAAATGACATTGTCTGATCTTGGCAAGCCAGTTAGAAGACATATGGAAGATAGCAGACAGTAAAAATGGTGCGCACCTCCAAGTCTATAATATATTACATACAGTGTTAACTATCAATATATTAAATCAATTTTCGATCAGTAAATTAATTTTTTTAATAAAATATTTTGATGGATATTATTTTGATGAATTATATATAAACTAAGAAATATTTGCATGTCTTATCCTATACATACATTGAAATGTAATGAATATTTATATTGTGTATATAATGTATTATGGTCGGAATTTAATCATACAATTAATTTAAAAACATTTTAGAAGAAACTTAGTATATTACATATATAGAAATCATTTTTGAATAAATAAAAAGTAGATAAATAGTAGGGCAGCATTTTATATAATTTTACTAGAAATATTTAATGTTTATTTGAGTTTGTAAATAACTATGTTTTTTATATTATTTGTATATGAGTAAACTATTTATTGTGTAACTGTTTTATATATATATTCCAAATATTTACAAAAATTTACCAATCATTATATCTCCTTATTATACCTAATATATATTCATATTTAACGTTATACTATACTTCAATTATAATGGGAGCGAAAATGTTGACCCCATTTCCCTATTGAAGTATATTTTAAAGGTACGTATATAGAATCTTAAAGCTTATCAGAATAATGTTAGGACATATACATGCATGTGAGATTTCAAAGTCATATATGCAGATATTAGCAAAAATGTAAAGACGATAATTATCAATTTATTTCCTAAAAACTATCCATACATACGTTTACTGTTATCTATAATATGGCGCCATACAGTAAAGGTATTAAAATAAAAATAGAAACATTTTCATCCAAATAAATGATACATATATTAAAACAAGCCTATATATGTCTTTTAATTCTGATTACTTTACGTTCATATGTATATATGAACCCCATTTTTACCCCTCATTTCATTTCTCTTGATAATTTATTTGCGTCACTTTGTCGCCACTGATATAACGACGTTAAACGTTACACACAACGTGTTAATATGAATTATATAAAGTTCAAAAATATATTTCCACATTATATAAACATGTGTATAGCAAAGTATAATCAAAATGTTTTTTACAATTTCATTAAAAGTAGTTCATATCAAGGAATTTTATCTGTTATATACATAACAAACTTATTGTTTTATAAAAACTCTGTAAATACGTAAATTATATACGTGAAAAAATAAATTAATAATTCAACGTGGCACAATATTAAATTTCTCATAATTTCGTAAATTTATATAAACGGACAATGAACCAGTTTTATTAATGCTTGTAGCAATAGGTTTACAGTATCTTTTTATATTTTTTAGATATACATAAGATATTAATTTATAATTTATGCATGAATTTCAAGTCTCAAAGTATAAAATGTGAAGATTGAAGATTGATGCATAAAAATATATAATGTCAGATTTCATGAAGCATTCTAATACATTTATTGCGAGTATAAGTAAAACACATGAAGCATTAAATTAATTGAAACTTATTTAACTTAATTGGATTACATCTCATCACACATATTGGAATCGAGTAAAAATATTAATAGTCAAAAAAATTGTGTAAAGAATCAAACAATGAACATTTTTTTAATAAAAATATATTTTATATTTTATTATAAAAATAAGAAAAATATAATTCTGATTATCTAATTAAATTATTCCATAACTAAATAATAAATTAGTTTAAGAAAAAGTTATAATAATAACATAATTGAAGGACTTTGAAAAGAAAGTAATTGACTAAGAAGCATATTTCGTGTTTATAAGTAACTATAGTAATTTTTAGTAATAATTATGTAATAATTATAATATGAGTAATTATATATTAAGAAATATAAACGGATTTTCTAACTGACTATTAGATAATGTATATACATCTATATATTTCTATATTTATTAATGGAAAATATGTATCCATATATGATGTTCTATATTGGGTATTTATATAATCTGAATATATTAAAATTTTAAATAAAAATGTGTATATTATATATAATATGCTGTCTTAATATAATAAAAAGCACTAAAGCGGAAATATATTTTGTATCTATATACTTCAGTAAATTCAGGATTCTATAGAAAAATAATTAATATATCTGGTGAATTTATAAAATTATAAGATTATATTCACATAATATTTCAAATATTGTTTGCATGAACATGTAATAATTTACATATAACTAACATCATATATACAGAATATAAAATCAAGTCTAGTTTTGCAATTTATTAGAACGATTTATGCACTGATGTTAAAATTTCTGACTAAAATAGTTACATCTAACAATTATTTCATTTGAAATGTAATCACACAAACAAGTAAATAGAAGCTATTATTTCCTTTGTACATACTTAATAAAGATTTTCGATGAAAACTTTAGTGAGATACTTATTTCTGAATTTACATTTATCCATTACTCAACAGTCTCGTGCCATGAGGTATTATTTGGAACTCGCCCAAATATTTTACTTATACATAAACGTAATAGATAAGTGCAACACTGCACAAACATGTGAAAGTAAGGGACTTTCACTCAATTAATTTACCATAAATTCTACACTTATAACTCCATAGATAAGGCGCGCAACGATTATCGAGTGAAATTGAGGGGAAAAGCAATTATAAATACATATAATATACACTATTATATAGATAAATATTCGTCTGTCTCATTTTGTGTCACTCTGTGTATAGATAGAAAGCTAGCTTTTCAGGGGGAACTTAAGAAATCCGTTCCGACTTCCAATTATCTCATGAAATCAACTTTCACTCGACGGGAGCTTTGCAGAGGGGTCTTCAAATCGAGGCGAGAGTTTGAAATGTCACCAAGTTACACAGGACAGAGTAAGGATGAGACTACAGAAACCCCCTGTGCCTACTGTATCGGCCAATTAATTGTGTCCCCTTTGATTTCTTAAATGCACTGCACAGCATAATATGTCGTAAAAGGCGGAACACAAGACAGGGGTGCATATTAATTGGATGATAATAATTTGGGACAACGGGAAGGGCACACTGTTCGTTTGAATTTGTTAGAAACCGTCCTTATACAGATGTAAAACTGTCTCTCACTGCTTATATCAAATTATAGAAATATATATATATGTATACATGCTAGTAAGCGTGTGGACGGGACGGGATGGAGCTAATCATATGTAGTCATTTAAGTCCAATTGCAATTAGAAGAAAATTGTTGATTTGGGACATTTTATGAAAATCATACGACCCGACTGAAAGTAAATTATGGGAATGATTAATACAACGAAAGTTCGTAATATGTGTGTTATATAGGTGTGTATGTAATTCTCATCGTTTACTATTTCCAAATACACATACATAGTATATAAAATGTGGAAATTTTCACATTAATTTGTACTTCGATAAATTGGTCATAGCAAATATAGCAATATACTTTTAGTTTTGTCCTATAAGTGATCACAATCGCCATACAAATATATTTATTCCGATTATTTGGTGTGGTGAAAGTCAGAAAACAAAATCACTTGCAACCTTCTCAGTATATCTTTCTCTGTGTACATATCATTCCACAAATATATGCCTGCTCATAGATTGAGAACTTTTCCCCATAATATAAGTGCCCCTTCAACATAGCACAAATATAAAGTCATAAATATTTGAAATCTGCTGTCCTTCTAAGCTCAATGTGCTATGTCGTTTGATTTAGTTGTTTTTTCAATAATAATTGTATTTATTTTCGAGATTGTACTATATATCTATGATTGTCTACGACATAATAGTATATATTGGTAAATGATATCAAATAAACAATGGTGCTTAATAAAACGATTAACTATGTTTTATATTTATGCAAACTTTAAATTTCAAAAAAACATGTGGAATCATTTTAAATAATAATATTTTAACAAGCAATTATTTAGATTTTCTTATATATTCTTATTTCGTAATTGAAATATGTTTGTCTCTATTTACTTTAAATCCTATTTATGTTCACATATTTGTGATTTGAAAAATAAAATATTTTCTTCAAATACAATGAAGACCAATCGAACGTATTTGATAACTGAAATTTTTGAAATTAGAGCCGCGTTTATGATTATTTTCTCTCAAAATTACGATTATAGCTAAACATACAGGCTTACGTTATTGTTGAAAATATACATTTGATTTTCCAAAATTTATACAATTAATTAATTTCGTAAGTATAGGTATATATCTACTTTAAAAATTGTTAAATATGAAACTATCTCTAAAATACTTATCTATAAGGAAGAAAAAGAATTATACTTATCTGTAATGTTTAGAAGTAAGATATTATACTCCAAATATGCTTGATACATTAATTTACTTGCAATACATAGATATTGAAGTCGAGAAAATGTCAAACAGAAGAAATTGTATTTCTTATAATGATACAAACTTACGTGTAACTACATATTACAAAAAATAGTGTTATGAATAATATAACATACATATAGACTTAACAATTTAAAAAAGTGAAAACAGTTAACATAGCTATAATAATTGATTCGATTGTATAGTTTAATAATTATTGAAGGATTAATACTCATATTGGAATAGATAAATCCATCGAATTGAAGTCAAAATTCAAGCAAAATGTGAAAATGGATAGTTAGACAAAATATTTTTTATTGAATATGTTTTACTAATATAACAATATTTACAAGATATATTTATCAAATATATACATGATTTTGAGACATTTTATAGAAAGAACCTGACATGTTTTTATTCTTTTGTATAGATTAGATTAGTTAATGAACAAATATTTTACCGATTAAAATAAAATTAAATAAAAACATGTTTTTGTTTTAATATATATTTAACTTATATATAAAGAAATATATATATATATATCATATAACATTTTGTACTGTTCTCATAAAATGTGTGTTGTTTATAATTCGAAAATTCACTGAATTAAGAGTAATCATCGAAACCTCAGATTATACAAAACGAATTACTGGGAATGTATGCATATATATTTATTCAATCTAAAGGAATATAAATGAATTTAGAGGAATAATATTCCATTAATTAGAAAGAATGTTCACTTTAAAAAGTGCATTAATGAAATATTTTTACAAAGTTTTTATATGTCAAACAATTGAAGCAAGTCTATCTATGTAATTCTCTATATCGATATCTTTACGTATATTGCAAATCTATACTCCCAAAAAGACTCATCCATAATATAGGCTTCCTAGGATGCACGATGGACAAATTCCTACCAGACACCATAACATCCCATATACTCACACATACACACACATAAAGATAGGCCACTTCTCTGACAGGAAGTCCATTTCAACAGCCATCTTAAGAGTTTCCTTCCGGAAGGTTTATGGTCCTTCCAAAAGAGATGCACACATTAGTTGTACCTCCTTTATTATATTGAATTCCTCCAAATATGACTCTTATGTAACTTTTGATGAATATACACTATACAAACTGAGACATTAAGTTATACATATATAGTGAGCCTACATTCATAATATACAATAAATCTTAATAAGTAATAATTTATATATAATCGATGTGATTTCTATACTTTCATAGTTTATAGCCTATATTATAATACATAGGTATTTACTTATCAAACTTGCAGAAATTCAATGATGTTTTTGAAATATTGAAAAAGACCAAATCTGACATATTCTCCAATTAAGATTAATGTTAGTTTATTTTTATTGTAAATTTATTTGCATATAAGCAAATTTGCAGTTATTAATACAACAATTTTCTATAAGGAATATGTATTTATATAGACAGTATATTCGTATATTTTCGTATAGCTTTTGTAAATGCATATTGCTAAGGAAATATAAATATTGTCAAAATAAAAAGATCTCAGAAACAACGAAGCAGTTTAATGTTAATAAGAATTCCTCTTAAATTATAATCTATAAAATAATATTTTAACTTTTTGTTATAGTTTTTACCTAACGTATACATGTATACATCCACGTGTATATAAGTGAATACAATTATTTTATTTTTAGTAAACAGTTGAAACAATGAATTAAAAGCAAGTGAATGGATTTTATTTTACCCGTCAATACAGAACTTATCTCCAATTTGTGATGTGATGAACGGCATGACATGAAAGACAGGACAGCAGATAAGATGTCTTTATTATAATTCTGATTGAGTGATGAGTCTATCGCATCTATATCAAAGAAGTTTTCGATAATCCCTCAAAGAATATAAAAGCGGGAAAATTCACAACGAAATCTATCAGCGCCGAATACATAATAATATATATATATTATACACATACACCTACACACAATGCAGTAGATATACGTGTATAGATTTAATGCAAAAATTGGATATTATGATGAGCGAGGTAGGCAAAGGATAGAAGTCTTATAACTTTAGATACAAACCCTGGAACGGAAGGGGACACGATAAGATTAAAGATAGAACACGAGGGGAAGGGGCATAATGTTGGTGTGAAAATATATTCAACCAGTGGAATTCTAAAATGAGTCGTCGGTACCAAGAGAGACAATGCTACTCTAATGAAGCCGAGCTGGGATTATCTTAGAGGACAGAAAATGGGAGATGAGAGACATCAAAGCAGACATATGCATTTGGAAACTGATATAAAATAATGTTGTTATATACATATATGTATATAAATATTGTATATATGTATCAATGTGTGTCGCTATATGGCATAGTTTTTTGTGTGTATATTACTATAATTATTGATGAAGCTATATAGTAAAAAAAAAAATTGGTGAACCTGAGGAGAAAAAAACTATGCTCCAGTGCGACTAAGATGACGTTCAAGAATAAACTAGGATAATACAAAACAGAAAATATAAATTGACTCGAAGGGATCAGATTTTTGGGCGTTGGGGAGGGCTGAATTGGTGGATGACTTGGACAACTCATGTTGTTACATTTATGTATATTATACTGGAAAATATAGAGAGGAAGAGTGTGTTTGGAAGGGGACAGAAGGGGAGGGGAGAGGTAAAAATACGGTGGAGAGCATCATTTCCTTGATTTAATTTGTGGCAGAATAACATTATACTGTTTGGTATCTTTTTTGCTTGGGGAATATGTGAAATATATCTGTATATAAATAACTATGCATATTGTATATAGACTGCATAAGCCATATGTGTCTGTATACGAAGGTATATAATCCCTTCAATGTTGATGTGCGTGTTTTTTTTCGTGTATAAAATGCCTTCACAATCAGGATCTACGGATGGATGGTATAGTGTTCCAGAAAGACACGAGAAAGACATTCGTGAGAGATTGTTGCGTGACTTTGCAACGGAGCGAGAACTAACTAACTAACTAATAAGGAACCCATTTTGTAGGTATGCTTTATTTGTAATAATCTCCACCAGATTTGGAGAATTACGATGGCACTATGAATTGTATACAGTTGCGTATATTGTTATCATTATACCGGATTGGATTGTATATGGTATATGGTATATATGTTGTTTTTTATTTGAATTAATTCAAGCAGTGAATATAAACAACAACATGGTATGCCCGAATTGATTTGGGAGGGGAAAAAGAGAAAGGAAGACAGATAGCAAAAACTGCATAGAATAATAATACTACTAATTTTGAGGCTTAATAAGCACGAGATTCTGCTTGTGTAATTATTGCTGTTGCACTAAATGCTGTAGTGTATTGAGAGACAGATTCATTGTATAGGAAGAGAAACTGGGAATTTTAATTTGTTAATTAATTAGATTATAAAATATGAACATAAGTGACTCAAAATTAATTAGAAACAGCATGAGATATTTAAAAAAATGAATTGAACTTTTTAAAATATGTTTGCAGCAACAATATTTCAATGTAATTTATTTTATTGAGTAAATGTTTTATTTTTGCAGAAGCGATTATAACGTAAAATGTTTTACCTTGCAGACGATACTAATTATTTTAGTTAAGTTGCTTATGTGATTCACTTAAAAATATATATAACAACATATTTCAAGTGTAAACAAGTATAACTTAGACAACAAAAATTGTGTGTACATGCATGAAGGATATAAAATGTTACTTTCAAAATCCACCGAAGAAGGAATAAACTATATATGTTGTGTAATCAACACTTTCTTCATATATATTTAGTAAAAGCAAACATAACACGCATTAGTATATCTCATGGCATTTCAATTATATATACAAACATACTCGTAGATTATAGAGTATATATAGGTAAATTTATTGAACCAATTTTTCGGATTCTAGACTCGTCACCCTTCGAATATTCGCACCGCAACTATAATATATTTGTATAGTTACTAAATATTGGTTTAAAAATCAAAAAGCGGCAAAAGTATTCCCTTCAAACAAGAAATTAATTCGACAACACCTCTGATTGTCGCTGGTTGCCTATATATCTATCTAACTCACGTCCGAAGACCCCAAATTATACTTGTCTCATTTTTACTGCACCTTTTAAGAATCTATTTTTTTTCACTCAAACAGGGAGGGGGGGGGGGGTGTATAGTGAGATTGATATAAATTGACGACTTAAAAGTGGCAAACAGTTTGTTACTTCTTTGTAATGTCATGCAGCAGACGTTTTATTCTCTATTCCAACTTTGCACACATGTATAATAATGTGTGGCAAATGGGTTGGCATTATTAAAAGTTATAATATCTTAAGTATATAATCTTTTAGTTCGATCATTATTGTCGTTTTGAATCCATTTTTAAACTCAATACTACAATTTATACTGACTTACATTTAACTCTGACCCAAAGAAGTAATTTTCATAAATTTGTTTATATATTATATAACACAAAAATGTGAATTCGTTTAAAAGGAAAAGTAAGATTTTGCAAAAAATTTAAGGAGCAATAAAAATATTTTATAAGAATAATAAAAAGTTGTAGTTCCCTTTTATATAAAAATAGTTGTATGTAACTATAAGTGTCTGTGTGTGTATATATATATAATGTATATCACTATATAATTTTAAATTCTATGATTCTATAAGTAAGTAATGAGTGAATAAATGACAAGGATATTCTTTTGAAGGTATAAACTGTCACAATGAAGCCCGGACACAGATGTTACAATGTTCTTACCAAAATTACCGTGTTCTGTATTTTATAGATTTTCAGAGACATTATTGTTCATATTGAAGTTGTGAAATGCACATTTAGCGATATTTCGCATGTACTAAATGAAATATTACAATTTACATTTTCAACGGTTAGAAGTACTCCAACATACTATTCATAAAGTGTGTATATAAATCATTATATCTCTATATACATACTTACATGAATCAAATGCTTCAGACTGTAATATGCCCTATATTTTGTGTGTATATATATATATGTATATATAATATAATACGTGAATATTTATAGGTGAGTTACTTTCGTTAAAGGGAAATTATATGGATGCGCTGACGCATCAGATGTCATTAACATACTGTCCTCACTTTTCAATGGAATAACACAATAATACAGTGCGCTTTAATAAATGATTTCTAAACTGAAATGATCAACATTAAGGACTCCATTAGAGATTAAGCTTATGGAAACCGCATATTACTATACCGTTTTAAGTACCCTTATCAGACCATTAATGCACACTATTACTGACTTTATAAGTTGGATTTTATACAATGTTTTCAATGTCTAGTTATGCATGTCATGATTTTGAATTCACGTTTAAAAACAGTTTTTATTGCAAATGCTAAGAACGAAAATGTGTAATCAAAAGTGATTAAAATTTAAATGAAAAAGTTAAATTCCCATAGGATTAATATATATATATATGTATTAACATATTTGCATATATATATGTTTATATGTTTCTAAAAGCTCCGTTTTTTTAATTAATTATTAACACTTAATAAAGGAGAAACATATTATTCACGGGAGTCTTCTTAAACAACCGATGAATCCTTTGTGGTCGTACGCACACATAATTTGTCTCTATAAATCGTAATGCAAAAGATCAAAGATTGCCGCGATAAAAAATAATAACAAATGGATCATCTCTTTTTAAATTTAGATATTTTATCAGTTATTCACAAGGTGTTTTGTTTATGACCTAAAAATCAATGAAAATACACAGAGTGTAAACTTCAGTAACATTTTGTTTAATGTATGTTAACTAATTCGGTAAGTTTCAAAGAGAATTTAAGCTACAACTTTATTTTATCATGTGTATATAATACGAGAACATAGAAGTGAGAGAAATTAAAAAATGAACTGTAAACATATTTTTCGTTCAATTTTTATAAATGTGTTTATTATACTTTCTGTAAAGCTTTCTATTTTTCTTATAAAATTGTTTTTTAGGTACCTACATTAAAATATTCTTTTAATTGACACAATAATCTGAAAATACAGTGCAAATGCATTTATTTTTAATGTGTATAATTTTAATTGATGAATTAATTGAATATTACAACATATAGTAATGAAACGTTATTTTATCTTCAGGACTATAATATTACTCTTAAATAATAACTAAATAACCCCGGATGCGATCTATAATATGATAAATCAATTAATAATAATTAATAAAACAGATACTTTTGAATTATGACACAAGATTATAGGACTATAATGTGTCCATGTCGATAATTCTATTATCAAGATATTAGTATATCTGGGTGTAATAAATATAGGCTAATCTTTACTAAATTTGTGTATTAATAAAATACGAAAAATAATTCTATTCGAACCTGCCTATATAATTATATATAATATCTAATATCTAATACATTATCATATTACCTATAACACATAATATATAAAATCTGATACTATAGCCAAAATGTTTGTGTTATCTTTAAGAGGTATGGTTAAGCAAAATAATGCGAAATTAACTGTAAACATTATTTCCTGTATTATAGTGAATCCCTCCTTTGAACTAGAAAATGCCTGTAGATCGAATAGAAAGTTATTAGAATAGGTTATCTAATTATATACAAAATTTGAATAAATATATTTACAGACAAGAAAATCAGTATGCATACTTGTATAGTATGCTTTGATGTATTTGTTAATGGTTACATCGTATGCGTATAATTAACAATAAGTTCATTGATATTGGCTTCATCCGGTTTCGTTTTCGTTTTGAAACAATGCACCATGGTATCATGACAGACAACGCGCACTTCTGCCAATTCAAAAATATATTAACACTGGTTAAGTTGTACTAATTTTATAATTAATACAACATTTAAGTGATATCAAAAGCTTCTAGAATTTTAGTTGAATCTTTGAAAATTAATTACAAATAGGGTCAAATGAACTATATCATATCATATTTTAATTTATTGCATTATTAATAACTGAACAGTGGATTTGATTGACTTAAAAAAACAAAATAAATCAGTAGAAAAACATTTATTGATATTGCACATGTTTCCAGACAACAAACAGCAACAAACAAAATTTGTTACACCATATCTGAAAATAAATTTTTGAATAAAGATCATAATTGGAATTAATTATACAGTTTTAAAACGTAAAAGGAGGGATATCCATTTTATGTGAAGAGACTCCTTATATTTAATGTACATTTAGCGATATTCAAATTAAAAAAATTGTTAAGTGAAAATCACATTTACATAATAATAATCTAAGAGAAGAATAGCAGATTAATTGAGAAATTTATGTTTTTAGTGTGATTATATAAGTGCTGCTTAGTTTACCCGCATATTTACCCTTTGTTCTCAGAACAATTACATTTTTAAATCAAACAAAGAGGCCACAGAAACCATATATTTAAGAGAAAATTAACAACTAAACTTACATGTAGAAAAAAACAAGTTTAGCATTTAAAATAAATTGTTAACATTAATCAATAAAATGTTTTCTTAAACTTAACAGAGGCATTACTATAAAAAAACGGTACAATTAAGATACAACATTTGTTATTTGAATAATTACAATTGTTGTTTTTACTGACTTTATTTTGGTTTTGCATTGTTAATGTTTCCAATTGAAATATTTATATATGAAAAACTGTAAGCTTTCAAAAACGTGTTTTCTATATCCACTGTCTATTTAGAAATAATATAGTTATATCCGAAAATAAAAGAATAATTATGATATTACGTTTGTAAAAAACAAATGATCATCAACCTATAATGATTCCTTTGATTTAATCTGTTAAGTAAATTATTTTATTTAAAATGTATTGAAGTATTAATTACTAAACTAAATAATATATACCTTTTTTAACATACTGCACTTAAATAATACTTATAAATAACCGCGCATCCATTTTATCAACAAGACTAAATGAAAACGACGTCGCAAAAATGAAATTCATGAAACGAGCCCAAAGACAAAATGTTCAATTAATATTAAAGATGCGTAATTGAATCATTGAAGTATAATTAATATAAAAAGGCGCCAAAAATTAATGTTATTAGGCTTGCTATTAAAAATGAATATAATTTATACAATATAGATTAACATGTACATATATACAAGCTGGAAAATTCATAAAATTCAAAAGAGCACAAATACAAAAAATATTTGCAATAGTAACAATTGATTTGTTTTGTACTATTTTATAATAATTAATTTATTGAAAACTTGCGACGAATACTGTTTTCTTTGCGAGTTTCATTGGTTCTTTAAAAATATACCATTGCCAAGATTTGTTTATAAATTTGTGTTCAGTTATACTCTTATGGCTATAATAAATATTCTGAAGTTTCCAGTTTGTATACTTGTTAATCCATATTTATTCAATTTTAGCAGCAACCATTTTAACAATTAATTATTGGCACCTTTTGTGTCAATTTTCATTTAATGATGAAAATATAAACATACTTCCACACGTATTAATTTCATATATTGATACTTAATAGGTATGTTATCCACATGAATAAACAAGCACACATATATATATACATATATAGGTATTGGATATAGGTATATGAAAGAATCATAGACATAATGAAATATACATTCGCAAAGAAAGAATGTAGTTTTGATGGACATCATAATTCTACATGAGCGTCATGAATAAAATCCTCTCACCCCACTATTATTACATTTTGTCAATTGGCCCTCGGTTTGTCTAGATGTACAAATCTTATATATATATTCATCTAAATGGATCTATATAACATACAAAGGGTCATTATTACATTTAATTAACTAATACCTTGTACACTTAATTACCAGCGTGTTTTGCAAGCATCATCTATATATAAATTAAACACATCTTTGTATTTAGCTACTATATTCAAATTAAGAAAATATTACAATTATCAGGACATATGCGAATTATATTTTACTTAGATAAAACACCTTCCATGTCACCTTTATAAAATGTACAATATTTAGTTTCTATATATTATTATTATAGATATACATTAGTTTAAATGTATTCATGAAGCTTAGAAAGAGTGAGTATAGAAACGTACCCAAGTGTCAAGCATTTTGATTATTTATGTACATATATCCACAATTAACGGTATAACAGGTATATGTTTATTGATTACCCAACGTGAAATATCCGAATAAACATATCAATTATAACTATAATGTATATTTTATAACTCTGGTACTTAGTGAAGTATTATATGTATCAATTTTGTTGAGTTGATTCTATATATAAAGTATACAGGTCATCTGGTTTGTATAATTCTTTGCCCAGTCTATAATAAGACTACAATTTTTATTATTTTACGTAAAATCATATATAAATAAAAAAAGTACTTTATATTCATAGGTACCTACATATATTTCAATTTAAGGCAAGCTAAAATGAAATATGGTATATATAATGTATTTTATTGGCATTAACAAATATTTCTAAATACGAAATAGTTAATCTATAATATATATTAATGTTGACAGTATATTAAGAAATTTAATATTATTTGAGGGATACATTTTAATTAATTGAAGACATAAGAAATTAATTTACTGCGTCAAAAGAGCAGGCAACAATAATTATAAAATATACTTAAATGATTATTGAATGAAAATTATTAACCAACATTTGTTGCGATACTTAATGGAAGCAGATTGTATATGCACAATATTTGCTTGCAAAAAGAAATTCATCAAATTCGGTTAAAGTATATAAAACATAATCCGATATCATATATACATATATATATTGATATAGTTTATCTAGGTAGACTGTGAATGAATCAAAATTACATATATTTATAAAAATTCTCCATATATGCATATAACGATAGAGATATTTCAAACACATCGATATACGTAGTAGGTACATATTATCTAATTATAGTAATCCATAAATTGCCCGTGCTCATTAAAAATATATATCATTTGATGACATAGAAATAATTTATTTATATATAGGTAACATACATTTTATATGTAGAATACATATACATAATATATATAGATTGAAACAATCTTGAGTTAATAATTCTGCTGCATATATCTATATAACATACAGCTATAAAAATATCTCCATTTTTGGTCACTCAATATTTGAAAAAGAAATACGGTTCTTTTTATAGATGTATTATATCGGCCTAGCATATAAGTCAGCCGCCTATTTATGTATTCATAAGTGAACTTATATATACACATTATTTCAGACGAAATGTATAAAACACAAGATACAAAATATACTTCTATGTGAAAGCAGGAAACGATACTTGAGGCATGAGTGAATCCCAAAGGCACTCACCAATCTTATATTATGCATCATGCGATACATTTAATACATTTATTGGAGTTTCTTGGTATGTATCTTGGCACAAAACATATGCGCAAACTTATACCTATGTTTGGTGCCCGTACCTACCTATTCCTCTGTAGGTTTTATTGTGCACCCTTACAAGATTCTTTGTCCACATTCACCTTAGTGTGACAAGCAAGCGGACCTATATCCCATGTCTTGTAACGTTAGCGTGGTGATCTGAGTAGAAGTCACCACACTCTGTATACCTATATTCTTGGGTGTGAGTATACTCAAAGATAATAAACACTTTTATTTATATATACACACCTATGCCCACATTGAGAACCAAATTTTATATATGTATATACATAAATACGCCCTCAACTGCGGAACTATCATAAAACATCTCAAATCGGACATCCTAATGAGGGAGGGTTTTGAAATGATCGCTTCCCCCTTTTTCTCCTCACACACAAAACAGACACTGACAGTTTTTCTCTCTCTCTTCACCAAAAAATTAAATAACTGGAACAAAATTGCAACTTATTTCCGACCATCTAGGGCAACACTTGAAATTTACTATAAAGATACATAATATTATTTGCATCCGTGTATATATGCTTATATACATATTTATAGTATGGTTACACACTCGTCAAAACCATTAAAATTCAAGAGATTCTTTGTTTGCTTTAATTCTAAATAATATAAAACAATGCGTTTGTGCATATATTTACCAATAGATACATCAAATCTTAATTAAATTCAATGCACTCAGACATTTTAATGTCTAACTAATAACAAGCTATAGTGTTCTTATTTTGTTTACATAATTTATGTAAAACGTGAAATCTAGATGTGTAATAAATAACTCTATTGGAATCCAATGAAGACTTTATTTTATATTTCACGAAATATTTAAATGGAACTGTCTAATATTTAGTAAGCAAGTGATTTTAAACCAAGTATCGTGTATTTTTGTGGAAAGGGTAGACTTAATAGAAAGAAAGTAAAAAATATATAACACTAGAGAATAATTTGTTACTTTTTAACTTCAGTTACTGTATAACTGCAACAGGTGGTCAATTTATATTAATCTTAAAATCAGAATTTATGCCGATTCCGACATAGACGATGTCTAAATAGCTCTAATTCATATACACCGCCAGTAACTTCATAACTTCCACAGTATTAGCTTGATACTGATATAAAACCGATAACTTCAAGATTGAAAGATTAGACGATAATGCTTATTAATAGTTATATATACCTTTCTGAACTGTGGGTTAAAATATAGGTATTTATACAAAGCTATACGTGGCGAGAACACAGGATTAGTGATTTCTTAAAATGAAATGGGCAACGCAGGAAATTCTAAAATAATTACTTAAATCACTGTAAAATTCTTGGACTAATTCGTATTGGTAAAGAAAGAAAAACGAGATTGTTTGGTAATAATAACTTTGAGGAAAACAGATTGTTTGGTAATAATAACTTTGAGGAAAACAGATTGTTTGGTAATAATAACTTTGAGAAAAACAACAATCTGCTCAATAATTTACTGACTTTATAAAAAACTGTTAATAAAATAGTGAAACGTGCATTTCAAATTAACTGAAATAAATGTTTACTATTTTAATATCATATATTATGTAGTTGGAAATAAATTATTTAACACTAATGATATTTGTATTTACTTTGCAATTGATCTAGTTCAAATAAAACATGTAAATATATTTATAATTTTTTTAAATATGTTTTTTAGGTATGCATTAATGATATTGATGACGTATATTTATAAAAAATTATTTATATTAAATATTCTATTCTTAAAAAAACATTTGGTAAATTTAAGAAGCGATTTATATGACTTTGAAAAGTAATATTGGTTAATTCACATATAATTAAGAAAAGTATTTTACTATAAATTCTGCATCCTTAAAATTTTGAACCGTCAGGGAAAGGCGATTATTGTTTATTTGGAATTTATAAAGTATATTTATGTAATAATTAATTTTCAATCTTACAAAAACAAGTTGGATTAATTTTTATTTATGAATATTTTCTAACAGTTTAATATATGTTATAATTTATGAAGTGAAAGTATTTTTCATTAAATAAATTATTAAATAAAAAGTACCAACATATTAAATTTACAAAAACATACCATATTTTTGTGTGGATGACCTATCCATAAATCCATTCTGCTAGTTTACCAAACTGTCCTGAACTTTTATGTGGATATTTTTGCGAAAATGCCGTTTTCAAATAATTGTAGCAGCATTAAAATGGAATCTAAAACGCCAGTATAATAATGGTTTCCGATCCTCGATTTCACAAAGAAAGAAGAATGATAACAAAATATAAAAATAAAACAATCTACGACATGAATCAGTGTTTCAATAGAACGAAATCTCGAATTACACTTGTCAGCGTCAATTTATGTTCAGAAACCAAAATATGATATATAACAGTCAAGACAAATCGGGCTATTTTTCTGTGTTTTGATCTTAGCTCTAAGCGAATGCTGGCATTTGATTGGTTGACAAAATCACAGCTGATTCTCCGCTTGACAAATCGTTGTAGATATATTACTATGACTAGATACACTACTATTATACACTACCTTTCTACCAACAGACTACTTGGGAAATTAGCTCAAGAAATTGGAGGAGATGTTGACTCTGATTTTCTATCCCTGTTTAGTTAGCATGAAGTAATGTGCATTGACTTGTTTAGGCAGGTCTAGTAAAAAATTGAATTGTCGCTAATTCGTCATCCTCAATCATCAATGATCGAATTTGCAAAAATGAGCTATTTGTTTGTGTATTTACGCAACCCGTAAAATATAGACATTAAAAATGACTAACATCATCGAATGAATTAAATTATATAATATTCCCTATTTGGGTATAAGAGGAAGGTTTTATAAAGACGATTGCTTTTTTGTTTGTGAAAATTTAGACTTTATTTTAGTTTGATGGTCACTGGGCAAGAAATCCACTGGCGGATTTTTATATTGATAAATAAAATTGAATACGTTGAGCCTAAACTACATTAGAATCCCCAATTTAAGATAGATAAATTGAAAGATATTTTATAGGACAAATAATGCATTCCTAATTTTTAATATGTAGACTTGTTAAACATTATACATATATAATAAAAAATAGTTATTTGAAAATGTTTATACATAACTAAGAAGTATTAATAAAATATTTCATATCATTTCCAAAACTTTTAATAAAAATTAATTATTTAAAGGAAAATTAATCCAATAACGCTTTATATTTTTCATATTTAAAGTTAAAAAATAGAAGACAATATTTTAGGTATATTTCAAATAGTGTTTAAATAATAATACTATACTCACAACCACATAGGTTATCTATATTGATATCAACTTAGTTATCAAAGTTGTTGTCAATAAACAACCTATGTGGCGGTGAGTAAATTATTAATATCTTCTAAGTAGTATGTTAGTAATTTAGTGTTTAAATAATTCGTAATTAGGTAACAATATATACTTAATTGATTGTTATGTATTAAAAGATTCAAATAATGTAGGTATACTTAGTAAATATATACTTTTACAATGATTATAATGATTTATTGATTACAATGATAATAATTTTCCATCAGTCTCAATTTAAAATAAGTTTACATTGTAAAATAATAAAAAATCAATCGCATTAAAAATTGTAATTCTTATTTTGAAAATAAAATTACTATCTACGTAGGTATATAAAAATTATATATACCAGTATTTTTAATTAGGAAAGCATAAATTATATAAATCATAAAGAATAGTTAAAATGACATAGTGAAATTGAATTGTTAGTAATGAGTACAAATAAATTAAAAATCGTCATAAAATTTCTACAGAGTTAATTTTATAAAACTTAAATAATTATACATTTAATACGCAATTCACAATTACAAAAATGTTTCATTTTAAGTATAAAATTTGACGTGCTTTCGATACGGTGTATACTTAAAAAATAGCTTTTATCGAGAATATGTACAAAAATTGTATTTACAATAAAATTTTATAGGTAATTCTAAAAATTCTACAATATATGTACCATAAAAATAACTCATTATAAATAAAATCAATGCAATTATTTCACTGCGTAAATTAGATGTAAAAATTGTCATAGGAATTTTTTTACAGATTTTAATAAGTGTTACATCATTATAAGGTGTTTTATCGGATTACATATATATATATATGAAATACATTTAGAGATGAATACGATGATTACTCGAACTGAGTCCCAGAGGAGGTCGTACTGTAGTGGATCTTCAACAAATAAATTAAGAAGGCAATTGTGTGCTCTTGTCAAATAGAGATGATGGCTCGAACTGCTGGTTGCCATACAGAGTCGACTTCCTAAGACTCGTTCATAGGTTTCGTAGCTACTATAATATTATAACCTAAGGTGGCATATTCTACCCAGCTTTTTGACACTCCCCCGGCTCCTCTTTTCTCTCCTTTTCAGTTCACTTTCCTTCAATTAGTCTCCTGTGTAATATACCAACAAACGAACACAGCAGGCTTATTTCCTGTCTCTTGTGAGCGTGTGTGTGAACACTTTATTGAAGGCTAACCACCGCGTAGAATCGAGGATTAGGTACCTAGCAAATATTTGGCGTCAATTTCAATCAGGGATTCTTCAAGGAGATCAAAGCTAGCGGCGTTAACGCGGTGCACAATTCAGCTGTTGTGCGAGAAACCCTCAAGGCAGAAAGTGTGCTGACATGTCATCGACCTCTGGGTCCATACGATGAATTAGCTGACTAGAATACTACACACAGGGCTACAATGTGCACTCGGAAATTTTAGAAAGTCTCCCTACAGTTCAACGAAATCCTCACTTTATACAACGCATTCAACAGTGTCGCTCTTGATTTTATAATGGAAGCAGGCAGCACTGGGAATGGGGATTTGCTTTCATTAATGTGAAATTGGACATCCTTCATTCAATGATTTCTGAATAGGTAATTAGAGACACCATATACAACTCTGCTAGTCTATACCTACCACTCTCTCGCTCTCTCTCAATATGTACATAGTCATGCAGGGCCTGGAATATGATTATTATTGTTATTATATAAATTAATAAATAACTAGAGGGAGCATTTTTTGTATTTTTGGGTGGAAGGAAGGTGTATTAGTTATATCCTACCTACATATTATTAGGTGTGCATATTAAAGCTCATGCGCTTTTTAAAAACAATGGCCAATATATCTCGTTTCATGCATAAACCATCACTCGTCTCAAGATCTCATCTAGCTTAACAAATTCTTTGTATAATAATATTAAGGAATGAGAATCATGAATGTAACTTACCGGTAAACGTATCAATATAAAGGGAAAATCTAGTCCGACGTCTCATAATATACGTATAATGTACCTTAGACCACCACATTCAACCTTTAAGGATTGCCCATATCAATACTTTTATCTGTTAACTTATTCATCTAGAAGTAATTTGGATACCACAGATTTATGAACTGCTCCAGGCATTCCTGTATATCGTTCACCTGTTGTTATTATATCATACCCGTCAATATTCACATGAAAAAATTACATAGCTAGGTATGAATTATATGGATCGGTGTGTGTGTATATTGCATTATGATATAATATAAACCTTCTAACACAACCTTTTATGAATTTAATTATATAAAAATATCTTACATAACGATTATTTATTGAACCTATATAGGTATATACTTAATCACTTATATATAACACTTTTTTTTATATATCATTTAAAATGATATACATTGTTATAATACAAAAATATATAATGCCATTAAGTTATAGAAATTTGCAATACACATGAAATACATAATACATATAGATAATATTTAGTAACAATAAATTGAAACTTTAATGAGATACACTAAATACAGCCAAATAACTGGACTTTTTAAATTCACAAATTCTAGTTTATAGTGTAAGAAACTTTTTGTTTAAAGTAATATACAAAATTTTAATAAAAAAATAAGGTAGGCTTAAAAGTATTTATATAGCGAGAAAATTAATGCGTGTATAATATTAATATAAGTGTTCTGAATTTTTATTTACTGAATACATCTATTTTTTCTATGTGGACACACTTTAAAATTATAAGTCAAATTTTATTTGGATATTTTTAATAATATTATTTATTATTATTATTAGTATTATTTTGGATAAATATTATTCAAATAGTCAAGTTCATCTTTTTTATTTTAGGATATTTATCAATAGGTACATGTTTTAAATAACAAGTTATAAAAATTATAAGTATAACGTTGAAATGCTTTTTCTGCTAAAATAGAATGTACAACTTAAATACAACTTATATACTAAATAAAAAAGAAAAGGAGAGTTTTTGGTATTAAGAATCTTTAATAATGGTACATTGTAAAATGTTTAAAATAACTATGGTTTAATATGCATTTCTTTTATAGAAAGATAGTATATGTTCTATACATTCTTTGAATTTAATCTTTTAAATAATTTCAGTAAATTAATGATAACATTCTGGTTGAATTATACATTGATGTATTAATATAATTATATAACAGAATATTGTTTAAAGTATATGTAAAAATATGTGGAAATGGACACATGTAAATAGTTTTCAATTCGATACACCTTTATACAGGTATATTGTATAAGTAGAGTAGGTATATAAAAATAATAATCATCAATCTTCACAGCTTGACTGACAGTCCATTATATTACCTGCATACGAACTAATAGACAAGTTTGTATTAAAAAAATATTTATAGTCAGGACAATTATCTGCCTCTGTCTCTAATGTATAGGCAACAAATATCCCATGCAAACTGTCTATCACATGTCGAAAAACTCCTCCAACAACAATACCTGGTGATGAATTGGCCCGCTGCAATGCGAACTATAATTGACTGACTCAACGTTGGATTCGATACCGGCTATCGTATCTCGGAAATTGAAAGATTTGTTTCCACATCGAGGGAAAGTTAGTGGAACCATACTCGAGCGACGTCACGCATGACTTCACACGAGATAGTAATTAATCGATTTTTGGAGTATATTACTAATAATAATCCCCATTAACACACTGCTCGTTGTACAAGTACTTGTCGCATTTATCGATTGTCACTTTCGCGCAAAAGACGATGAGTAGATATATTGAAAAAGATAAAAATATCTTATTTTAATCTTTTTGAAAACTGTCAATCTTTTTCAGCTGCTGGAGAATCTATCTAGGTATATATAGAGGAATATTTAAGAATTATCTTTATTTGGGGATAGTGTGGGGAATCGGGACCAATATTAAAACGAAATTAAGAAGTTATCATTGCATAGCTCGTTATAACATTCTCTCAATTAATAAAAATATAAACTATTAAAACTGTTTTCAGTTAATTAATCAATGAATAAAATGTACCTATATCTATGTATAAGATCACATGGGCCACCTATTATTTGGAAAACGATAGTTAAACTGTTCACATTATTTGTTAAATTATATCTGAATATTTATTAACACAGATATCTTTTAGAAAGCTGTGTTACTCTGCAAACTGAAATATATTAAGAAAACATGAAATTGATTACATACTGTTCTAAATTATATTGGAATATTTTTTTATGAAAACGAATGATTCCATACAAATAAATTTCTGCATTATAAATTGCTTTCTCTAAAATTCGTCTCAACCTCAAAAGTTTCAGAATCTACTTCCACCAATAATGCGTCGAATGATTCGTTATAAAAGGTGGATTTTGATAGTTACATTTTATTGCAAACATATACGATATATATTACCTACGACATGAACATTATGATCTATAAAAACTCTGTTGCTCTAAAATGTCTACTGTTAATATCTTTTGTTAGTTGTTGATATGTAAAGATGTTATATGGAATAGTTTTTACAATATTGTATGTTCGCTATATGTACATGACCAGTAATTTATTTAAACTAATTATGCAATAATTTTTTTGCTTAATAATTCGTGGCAATTGTAGCAAAATATAACATTTCCTTTCAAGCTGTGTTATAAAATAAAAAAGTATTTCAAACAATATAGCCATAAACATGGGACATTAAATAGCTAATACTTTAAAATATAATTGTATTCATTGTTAATGCTTAATAAACATAGTTTTATTTAAAATATACCTATTATCTAAATTTGCTGAAAAAAATAACTATGAGTATATTTATATTAAAATTAAAATTATATGTGATGATAACATAATATAACTTTTAAATGAAATATGATTATTTTGTTTTTTACAAAATCTGTTAGATATATATTAATATCGTGTTTTAGTGTTTTTATATTTTCTGTAAATGGGAGACATATCTTCTTCATATAACGTTCAAAAACATTCTGAACTAAATCAAGCGCGAAAATTGACCGTTTATATTGATCATTTCACTCATTAGTTTACTTTTGAAATCTATAACTGAAAGTGAAAAATAAAAACAATTTTGTAAAATATGCGAAGAAAATAAGCTAATAAGTTGATACACTGATTCAGTACAAGTTATTTTATGTGTTTATTTAGCTAAAAGAAATATATATGTTTCAATCGAAAGTAACAAATCATTTTTTAAATTGAAAACTAAAATAGAACATTAATTTGATTGTTTTAATAATGTATAAAATTTATTTACGAAAAGATGATAAAACCCGATGAAGCTTGTTTTAACTGCTTAATTTAAAATAAATTTAATTATTCTGAAATATTTTTTTGTAATTTTGGTACTTTGCCTTTATATAAAGTTACAATACGAGTAAATAATAATAATTGATTTCGTTTTGTTTATAGTACGCTAATATTTCTATAAGAAATTCATTATTATAAATACTGCACATTGTAAGGAAGTATTTGATCAAATATATATAGTGATGCCTAGATATAATATACATAATATAGAAAGAAATACATATAGTTCTGAAGCATCGATGTAAAATTGGACGTAAGGTACTATCACGTCCAAATAAAAAGCTCTTGACACAAAAAGAGTGAATAAAGCTGATGTTATTATATATGCATACATAAAAGAATTGTGCAAACTTTTGGTCATTGTTAAGACGATTTACTGCATAATGTGCAGGCGACTGGACTCCTCGTTATTTTTAAACTCATCATATATGTGCGTCAACTGACAAATAATGTGTCATTAACGACTGGAGAATTCCCTCATCAATCAGAATACTGCGTCCAATTTATAGAGAGGAAACATAATAATTGATAGTCTGACTTGTGAATACTGGGTGAAATATGGATTTATAATACCTAGGTATGTATATGAAGTGTTATAAAATATACCAGAAATTACCTGGAATCACATACATACCATAAAAATGTGATAGTAATTCTTATTTCATTAATTCAAACCTGAAGTATAGGAAATCACTAAATTGAAAAATGTGTAAAAACATATAAATTGCTTAACTTTTTTTTGTCCTTTTAACTAGATGTATTTCAAATATTTACATTATATTCTTGATTTTTATAGGTTTTTTTGTTATGTACATATATCAGATGTACAACTTATCTGCATTTTAAGCAAATTAATGTATTTTTATATTTCTCAAAATAAATAAAATGCATAGAAATGTATATATTGTTAACTTGGACATCTAAATACTGCAGGACGCAGCACTAGTTTTTAATGTATAGATAACATATGGCGAATTTGTTTTTTATGTTTATAATAACTCTATTATAAGTATTACATTTTAGAAAAATTATTTTGTAAAACTTCTAAAGTCGTCTTAAAAACGTAGATATAAACACAAAATTTAAAGTGGCCAGTCATGTAGTTTATCTATGTAGAAGTCTAAAATGATCGTGAAGTACAGTAACGTTTCTCTTGCATTAGCACATATTATATAGCTTCTTATCTTGGTATGTAATATATGGATTCAGAAAAAGATTAAAATAAAAATAAGTAATTACAAAATTGTACACCAAATATATACCTACCTAAATCAAATGAAAATATTATAATATGCCATTAAATTATTATTTATCAAAATTTAATAAAAATTTGAAACTAAAGTTTTGCATCAGTAAAGTTACATCGTAAATTATCAAATTTTAAATTATAATTTTGAACTGCACATCTTTTGGTACACACATATACTTTGCATACAATTGTGATATAGAGAATTGGATATGAAATTATATATTTCTTTTTATTATCACATTTCGTTATCCATATGTATATATATATATTATTACCCGTTACTAAACTATGAAATAATCTTAGCTATTTATTCATGTCATCAACCATCTTAAATGCGCAAATAAAATGAGAATGAAACATGTATTTCATAAAAATATTTCTTAGAATTAAACATTATCGGACAAGTCAAACAAATGATTCAAATGGAATCTAAGTGACAATAATTACCAGTTTTCCTTTCGTTATAAGTAAAGTAATGGGGTTGTTTTCCAAGTTAAACAAGTCCCCCATTGTACAAACATTGATGTCCCTTTTTATATTATTCCAAGCACGCCTCAAGTCCAATCCCCGAAAGTGACCACATGCAAAATGACTCCACTTATCTTGCCAGTGTTATTTGAGAAAGTTTTGCAGTGAACATCACAACTGGACGTGCAAAAACATTTCAGGTGATGACAATCCTAAATTATGAGACCTCGGAGTAAATACTAGCTTGATGGAGTTCTGTTCTGAATGTCCCTATGGGACCCCACCCTCTGTCTAATACCCTTGTATACAAAGTAAATATGCCTTGAAAGGTATACAAAGAACAATAAACCTGTCTATAATATGGATACCCATAAATGTTTAGAATTGAGAACTAACCGGTAAAAAACATTAAGTTAGATATCGTTCCAAACCGTTTCCGGTTATATAGTTCAATGTCTTATTAAATCTATATTATATTACATGGATATGTTACATATCTATTTGAATGAGAATGTGGTATTAACTATAAGAGCAAAAATACACTTTGTTAATTTATTTGAAAATACTTATAATTTGTCTGTAGAGAATATGAATTAAGGAATTCCCTATAATTTGAAGAGATGCATAACTGTAATAATTGATTTTTTCTTTTTTCCTTTTTTGACGCATCTCGATCTTCTAGTTTACGTTATTTACAATGATTTATAAAAAAATCTTTTAGAATACTAAAATACTATGGAATAGAATAGAATATAGATTTGATCATTAATGCATTATATTTGAAATTTCCTTTTTTTCTCGAATTATGAAATAGTAAAGCCTAAATATATATTAAAATATTAACATATATCGTAATTCAGTGGCTACCTTACTTGAATACAAATTTTTACGAATGGGCTTCAATAAATTCTCGGACTCCATATCGAAGCAATACTCTCCCACAAATAATTAATGTATTTTTATGTAAAATAGATGTAAAATGCGGTAATTGTTAAGGACAATTACTTTGTGAATTTATATCATTCATACTGAAAGTTTGCTATAAGTAAATTATCCATTTTAGATAAAAATTACACTTTTGAAATTTGAGGTTAAATTTACTTTTTTTGCCATGTTTCCAGCAGCATTTTGACATAGATTTTCTTATTTGAATTATGGAGTTATCCCTGGAGATATTAACTATAACAATTTTCCCCAATATCTTAGATGCTTCTATTGTCCAAAAGAATAGATAGATTATGAATAGAGTTCAATGAATGTTAATAGGTATACTCTATATTTAATGTATTCCTTCTGATTAGATTCGTTTCTCAATATTTCCATAAATTTGTTTGTATTTGATTATATCCGATTAATTATAATGATTTCATGGTGGATCCAATGGATCAGAGTCACAGTTGCTATCACAACGGTCCTCATAACTATTTTTATAATTAAACCGAAACCCAATAGTGTTCGTTTGAAAAATTCACGCAAGTATTATACAAAGTATCCATGATAATTAAACATCGAAATGGAAAAGGTATTCAATTAACTTACAAATTAATCTTATTTAATAAATGTATGTAAATAATGTAAAATTAATTAATACATATAATTGTTTTAATTTATTTCTTCATATTTTGACGGTTAATTATGGGACACCTTATATAACCTTAATAAGTATTTATTCAAAAGCTACTGAATTTAAATTTAATACACAGAATTTTGTGAATAACTGTCAGTCATATTTGGGTGATTCCATGACTGATATCATTTTTTAGTTCAATTGGTATTTTTAATACCTACACCCACTGATAAAATAATTAATTTAATTTAAATGAAAATGACATTTTCACTTTATCCAAATAAACATATATCCAACAAAATTCTTTTTTCATTCACTTATTGTTACCAAGAAATTGTTTTTATTAAAATAGTATAAAATAATTTCAGTTTACTTATAAGTAGCATACAGCTTCACAGCTATAAATTCTTAATTTATGATATTTTTAATAGCACAGATTATTAGTCTAGTGCATGATCATACATGTAGAAATGTATTTGTAGACTTAGATAGATGTAAGTTTCTTGTAACTTACCTATAATGTTATCTGTTATTTTATTTATTTGTAAACTGTATAATACACTGTGATCATATTTCAAGGTTTATCTGTAACGGACATTTGTTATACCTATTGTCCTCTAATAATATATTCTTACTAATATCCTACACTCTCAGTTTGTTACTATAGCTACATAATAAAAAGAGAATTCAGATTCCAATCATTTAAACGTTATTACTTAACACAAATATGCATAAAAAATGTTTTGTATTAATTTTATTACAACCCTGTTTTTTATGTTCATATTAATAAGTACAATATATTAAAATATTATTGTTTTAATACCAAAATTAAAGTTCGAAGATTGTTATTTGATTTTAAAACGTTCACTAAAAGAAAGATCATAATTATTATCTAGCAATCATAGCTATATAGCACATACCTCAAGTAAAAATACACTTATATATATATTTGTAGGATCAACTATATGTAGTTGACCCCTTTTCAGACTACTTTATAATATGTTGACACTTTTAATTATGTAAGTTGAATTATGTATGATATGTCAAAATGATATCATTCATACATTTTTTAATTTATATCCAATATTAAACAGTAAGGAATGAAAATAGTGAAATCCATAATCCTCGATTGGTCAATCGATTTGTATTGACTACATTTTGTAGTGCCTTTGGGTTAGTTGGCTATCTAATAGTGTCAGCTACTATATAATTATCATAAAATATAGCAATAATAAAATATATAATAAGCTATAAAAGTTACTAACTGAAGTTGCATATTTTAGCATGAATTTAATCATAGAGTAATTACACAAAGAGTTTTCACTCTTTTGAATTCTGCATACAGTTCAATACTACTATTTTACCATCTGAAAGCTTAAGCAAAATATTGTTTTAAAAACTGAAAGCAATTAAATCGTGTATATAGTAAAACAGTTTGAGATATACTGGGAATAAATTATCTATTATAGACAACTTAAGTATGTTAAAATTGTTGAACTAAAATTGTTAAAATAGGGCTTATGAATATATATATTTGTTCTTAAAATTAATTCAATCAAAATATTTAATACTACTTTTTTTCCACCCTTTTACATCAAATTTATTTAAAAAAAAAACGATTTTTTATTCACAAAAATTTACAACGCGATGTATATGAAATCGATAAGAGTGAACACTCTTTGTATAATTATTACTCTATGGATATAATATGCAAATTCTATTATTTTCCAAATATAACAAAATATTACAAGAGCTTACATTCAAATTATATATAAAATAATATACTGTATTTGTATCCGTTTATACAAATTAATTAGTTTTAACTAATTAGCATAATACCTTTTCAAATTCAGCTTGACGAGTTGAAGTTTTAAAGCCAATCCTAGAAAGCTTCTAATTTAATATGTTGTACATGTAATTGTATTTACCTTTTATTGATGATCCTTTATTTCTCATTTATATACCTAAATTATGTAGTACATTGTGGCTGTAATTAACTCGTGACCAATTTATACTGAATCTATTGAATTCTATTCACCTTATTATTTATGTTGTGCTTTAAGAATCTCTCAAATATTTGTTTTATACAAAAGGAACCTTAACTTAAAAATTTGACGCCACTAACGAGATAGTCATACAATTAAAATGACACTAAACTCATTTGAATATGAAATGAACATTGTATGCATTAATAAATCGTGATAAAAACGTAACACACATATACAAACCACTACAGAACCAATCAAGTATTTCGTAATGCTTGAAGGTTAAGACTATATTTAATTTTAAAGTTATACGATATGTTATAAGTTGTTATAGCGTGTGAGAACATTTTCCATTAGATAGTAGTATAATACATAATAAAAAATTGCTTTTAATATTAAAAAAAGATACATACTCACCTGGGTCTCGGTGTAATAAAAACCTGAATTTTATTCAAAGGTTTATTAAAGGAGTATTTTGTGTATGTACTGCTACTGATGAATTTTATAATATCTATACATATTATAAAATTCATCAGTAGCAGTGAGAAAAAACCACGGGTAAGCTTTATAGGAATAAGCATACCATTAGCTGTAATTGTTTGCTCTCATGCATACAGCTAGCTATATAAGCTTTGCGAGTTGTCGCGTTATAATTTTCTTTGTTTTGCGAAGGAAAAAATGATTCAAGATTACTGATGTCCTGTTTGGAATCGAGATAGATGTCTTTCCTATCCATTTTCAGTTTAAGGAAATATATACAATCTATCACTACTACTTGTATCTGTGCTGTAAGGAAGCTTCTTGATCTTAGTGCAAACATTGAATTGGTTAACATATGTCCTTTAGTTATGGAGGCCGAGAAGGATCATACAATAAAAATGTAAGAATATAGTGAATATGTGGACATATTCGTGTAAATGTTGACATATTCGCAAATATGTTGACATATTCATGTAAATGTGGACATATTCGTGTAAATGTGAACATATTTACAGGAATATGTCCACATATATGGCGGCCGAGAAGGATCATTGACACGAATATGTCCACATTTACATGAATATGTCAACATACTTGTAAATATGTTCACATTTACACGAATATGTCCACATTTACATAAATATGTCAACATATTTGCCAATATGTCAACATTTATACGAATATGTCCATATATTCACTAAATTCTTACATTTTTTGTATGATCCTTCTCGGTCGCCATATTTAGTCGAACTGAGACATGTGGTCTTGCGTTGTCGTACTGAAGTACACAACTTTTTCACAATTCCTCTGGTAGTTTGTAGGTCATATTGAAGATGTTTTAATGTTTCAATGTTTCGGATGTATGTTTCAATCATTCCATAAACAAATAAATGTATACCAGAATCGATTGAAACGACCTTGTAGAGGACTTTGAATAGCTCAGGCCTTCAAAATTAGTAGCAACTATACCCAAAAACATCATCATCAATGTTCACCTGGCGACTTGTGATGGTACATCTTCATCTGGGCTGTCACAAGATACGCATATGCTCAGAGACCATATTGGTCTTGCGTGAAACCATTTTTTATCAAAAACGATTAGGTTTTTGTGAATGTCGTGAGTCTAATTGTCTACAACAGTCGATTATTTAGCCTTATTATTCTCCAAGAGGATATAATAAACATACATTTGTCGGGGATACTGAACAGAATCAGATTCTAAGTAATAATATTATTGATAATTGTTTGACTAGTCTAATATACGTCATTTGTAATAAATTTTCTGGAACTTAACCCCCTACATACCGGGCTATTTTGCACATCGATATCCGGGTTGAGGTGGGAGCTCATTATAGACAGCCCTATAATAATTAAACTTCCTGATAGAGAAAGTTAAAGAAAATTGGTTTCTAACATTTTACATTGAAAAATTGTCAAAAAATTGTTTAGGAAAATTTTGTCAAATATGCATTTAAATTTTAGATTTTTTATATTTGCTGCAAAAACATTTCTAATTATTGTACTTTGTGTACATGAATAATATTTTTGTCTATTTTGATAGAGATATGCATTTATATATATATGTATAGAGTATGTTTTGCTCATTTTACAAAGAAGTGCATGTTTTGAGTGTAATCAATTATATTTTTCTGGATAATTATATATTTACCATAACGTCAATCTGATCATGAATTTAGTAATTCAAATAGCTGAATGAATTGTCATACCGCTAGAAATATAAGAGGATATATAATAAGGATAGATCTCATACCTGTTATATATGGTCTAAAAAAAGTCTAGTTTACCCTTTAAAGGATAATCATTCTTGAGTAAAATATGATTTGCAATATTTAGAAAAATTCAAAATCCTCAATGACTTCTTCATAAACACAGTATAACTTACATAGCATATCTTATTAATATCGATAATACAGATTTCATTATAGCATTATATACAGGGGCGGATTCAGAAAACAATTAACAGGAGGGCCAGCCACAAAAAGGACACATTTCAGGTGGTTATTTTTTTTTATTATTTACAAAATAAGTATAGTTTTTTCAAATTTTCAAATTTATAGATATGGTAGGTACGAATAAATAAAGAATAAATGATAAAAATAATACTTTTATACATAATATGCATTTATATAACATTTAAACATAAGCAAATAATTTATACGCAGGTAGGTATACAAGATGTACAAATAAAATTATTAATGCTAAATTTAAATATGTAGGTATATAAATTGAATTACCTAAAACCATACGGAAAGAAGTCAAATATGTTTGCTATATTATGATAAAATAAATAATATGGTATAAATATATGTACAGGTATAAATAATACTCATAATATGTAAGTAATATATGTACATATTAAGTATATATATTTGCAGTATGAAATTTTAAAAGTGCGGTTGTAGTTAAACTTATGTGGATTGTAACTATAAGTAGTCCCTTTATACATGGAAAATATAGGTATTGGTACATACGTACATATATAATAAAAATGTGACTGCGTATGTAAAGTACCTGCATTTAACAATTAAACTAAAAGAAAGAGTAAGCGGAGCTGCGAGAATAAAATTGTATTTCACCCAACATGTTATTCTCGCAGCTCCGGATAACTCTTTATTTTATTCTTTCTATGCTGCCCAGGGATGTACACATTTTATTACTAACAATTAAACTAATTGGAATAATCCAATATATTCGGAAACAAAACTTTTCTTGGCTGCTTTCGGCAAAACACTGATACTACTTTTACTTTATCAAGGTCGATATTGCGATAAATATAAAGAAGAGCAAGGGCAGTGAGTCTCTCTTGTCCCATAGTTGCGCGTGCGCTGACATTTTTTAAAATTAAATCAGATAAACATAGCATAATAATCTTCGCATGTACCTATGTATGTGGCGATTAGTATAATCTATAATAGGAAGGTACATAAATTCCTAG
>JAYRBW010075238.1:0-25199 GCA_036023295.1 Invenusta paracnida | reverse complement strand
TGCCTTCAAAATCAATTGCCAATCAAATAGCGAGATGAATCAATACTCGATAGCTATAGTGTATGCGTTCTACTACGCTCATTCATTTATTCTACTTCATTAATAAATATCATTGAATTGTATTACTTTATATTTTATATTATAAATAATGGATGCCGTGCAAGCGTTATGGAAATCAATAATTCTAATGATTTGTTTAATAATCACGAGCGTTTTATTTTATGCTCAAAATCATGATACATCAGGCATCGGCGAAAAGTCAACGCTTGAAATTGATGTATCGTGGCCTTTAGTCACCCCTCATAGTTAGCTAAACCTTACTATAATGTTATTCTGCAATGTACATATTATATTATGTAATATTGCTCAGCTTTCTCTTCTTCTACTTCTGAACCGGCAAGCCGGCCGCCCGCTGTCCGCAGCCGAACTTCTCAAGAAATTGAGGATTTAGGGGGTTGCGAAAGATGTCGGTGTTTGTATCTGGGAACAGCTCTCTTCTCTTAAGTTCTCATGCCGGGCGAACACCAACGGAATTTGTTTTAAATACTCGCCCTTTCGGATGAAGCTGTGGACCGAAAGGAGCGGATAGAGAAGAGCATCTTTACAACTTTGTTTTAACGATATTTTTTATGAATTGTGTTTTAAGTTTTGTTTGTAGAAAATGTAGAAACGGGAACCGAAATGCTTTTATATACAATGAATACAAACATCAATATATGACTAATGAGATTTCCTTTTCAACCATTATATAAGTATAAAAATACATCAAGACTTCCAAAACAAATGTGCTTAAATGATGAAATTTCTACCCATTCAGTTTTTGAATTATACTGAAGAATGCATCCAAAAGAAACAACCAGAATTATCAGCTGCGCTCGGCAACCAAAAGTTAGCTTTTGAGATGGTGTCAACCATAGTTTAATTATACGAAGAGTGTTCACTTTTATTAATTTTGCATACAGTTCAATAGGTACTACTATTTCCCTACCTGAAAGCTTATGCAAAATACTGTTTTAAAAACCGAGAGCAATTAAATCGTGTTTGTAGTACCAGTTTGAGATAACAGTAACAGTTTGAGATATACGGGTGATAAATGATTTATTATGGATAACTTACGTATGTTAAAATTGTATTAATAAATATATTTGTTCTAAAAATTAATTTAATCAAAATATTCAATACTAGTTTTTCCCTACCAATTTACATCAAATTGATTAAATTTAAAAAAATGATTATTGAAAATTTACTGCGCAATGTATTTGAAATCGGTAAAATTGAACACTCTTTGTATAATCATTCCTCTATGGTGCCATCATACTATTACGTTGAGATAATAAAAATTTGAATAATTTTGAAATATTTAAAAAAAGCTTCAAATCCACCTAATTGAATCAGACCTGCCAACCTAAAAACATACAAATGCGGGACTATATAATTATTGTATTTCCTCGGACTTGGGCTCCCATGGTGAGGCGAGAGCCGAGTCTATAACTTGTGCATATGGAAATGCATCTAAAATGAATTAAACCTATATTCTCTCAGATAAATTTTTATACATTCTGCACACATTTCATTACTAAATAATTTCCAACACTGTCTATTTTATTAATCTGAAAAGTAAAAGAAAATTGATGATTCGGTATTTGTAACACCCATATCTTTAAACAAAATATAGTTACATACTGAAGTGAGTACACACAAATAAGAAAATTGGTTGGCATGTTAGACTGTCGTCTCTGCCTCATTTGTTATATTTTCAATTACAATTTTAGACATTACTTTTTTTAAGTGTCTACGTCAACAATTCGCAGGAACGAGAATATAAATAAAAAGTGACACTTCATGTAACTAATGCTTATTTCTAGATCACAACCTCATACAATAGCGGATTACCCGAGCTTTAGAGTATATTTGAGAATGAGGTTGTTATTTATAGTATATAAAGCCAAATGATACTAATACCTTGCCTCGCAATAACCTACCCAAAGAAACCATTTATAATTTTTTTTTTACAGTTTTTGTTTTATATTATTTATTAATAATCTTGTGACCTAGACTGGCATTGGCTCTTTTGTTAACTTAGGATTAAGAATTATAATATCAGCTACAATTTTGTCTTCAAACAGTATATAAACTCTTACTCTAAAGACACAGTTATTTTAATGGCATATTGCATTTTACTGTACTGTCGTGCATGGAATACTGATGACATCTAACGAGGCGTCATTATGTTAGAAGCATGAACCAATAAATTTATCTAATATGTCCTCCAAATGTTAGCAGTAAATAAGTAACCTATGTTACACGTTTACGCAGTTATTTTTTTTTTTTTAAGAAAACAGTCAAATTAACAAAATATCAGTAAATATCCGACTAAATGCAATTTATTCAGAGGTCGTAAATAGTATACACAAGTATTATAAATGTATATCAAGAATATAGTCAAAATACTGTATTTTACACTGTATAGAAATATGTACAGAAAGGATTGTATAACAAGGAATTATGAACAGGGTCTAGAAAGCAGTAATCTAACTGGCAGCTCCGGCTCCAACACCCCCTCTCTTGCCTTTGGATGCCCCTCTGGAAGCTGAGCCCCCTCGGCCGCCTCCACGCTTACGACCTTCTCGGCTCCCCGCGAGCGCAAACTTCTTCTTCCGAGCTTCCTTCTCTCGCTTTCCTCGCGCCTCATCGGCTCGTGCTTGGACCACTCGATGCCGCTCGCCTTTCTCGCGTGCGGTAGCTTTCCGCTTCGTGTCCCGTGCCATCTGCAGATTTCGAAGTCGGTCGACAAGTTCGTCCCGCCGCGTGGAACGTGCCTCCCGGACAACCACGGGTCGAGCTGCTGCCACCGGGTCACTAGTAGCAACTAAGCCACCGCGTACGGTAACACCCGGTTTAAGGCGATAGGGAAGGACGCGTTGGAGTTTGTTGGCCACTTTCACGGGTAGAGTGACAAACTCGGGCCGTGCAATGGGCTGCAAGATAAAGGCATGTGTATACAGGTAGTGTAAATACTTTTTTTATACATAGTAATTCAAAATAAAAAACTGAAAATTATTATTTGAAACTTTCAACGCGTCTACAATAATTTTCTTGATTTTAGTAGCGCAGTACAAATACAAGTCAAGGCATATTCAAAGCATCAATTTAAAGATACTATGAATTAATATAAATCAATTTATTGATGCCTGTAAAAATTTAGAGTGTTACACCATAATGTAATTCTTCCATAATAGTGTAATACATTTATTTAGATCTTACATAAACCATAAATTATTTACAATATACTTAAACAATATAAATTTTACGAAATGACACGCTTTAGTAATAAATGGCATATAAATTATTTCAAACGAAAAATGGATCCGATTCGAATATTGAAATGAAGGGCCATATGTATATTAAAGCTTTAGGTCTAATTAAAATAAATAAAAAATTCAACATAATATACGTAATAAAAAATGATAATCATATCAAACATTCTAAAATATATTAAAATTCCGTCTATTTGTTTTAGAAAAGTCCACTTTTTTTAAAGGAAGGGAACAATTTAATTGTTTAATTTGTATTACTTCGGTAAAAACCATAATTGAAATTGAATAATTTCGTGCCCCCCATTATCCAAATAATTAATTCATTATTAGCTAAATATTTGCCAACTAAATAAGCTTACTGCAATTAGCATTAATTAGTAGGAACTCTGATAAGTACATGTAAATGAAGATATTACCTTATAGTGCGAGTCCGGATTATTTGGTGCCGCAACGCCTGTTTCCCGGCGGATCTGTCCCACAGTTCTTGCTCCCCGCCAAGTCTGCCGGTTTTCCATTGGCATCAACAGGTTCGTCACCGGCGCGTAAAACTTGGGCAGTGTTACGGGAGTGAAACAGCGACAGAAAATGAGATCTGAAGCCACTATGGGCGCCTCAAAGCCCGCGCGGAAGCTGCCTGTGGGGTTCCCCGAGCCCACCAGAGCCTGTTTGATGCGTCCTGTCATTTTACAGAAGAAAATGAAAAATAGTGTTTCATAGATTAATAACTTACAATACAATCTGAAAATTCTGAAAATAAAACTAAAGTATAATATTTAGAATAGTACATACATCAACATTATAGACATAATATGTAACACATACATAATATGTAAACTTTTAGAAATAACACAGCTAAGAAATTAAGTGATATACATAATAATTATGGCGTATGCATTTTATATATTATTTGTCAGGGAAGCAATTCTAAACATCAGAGTGACTGACTTATCTACTGTCAATCAACAACAAGAAAATTTACCAATTAAAATATACTCTTAGTAAATAATTTTTTAAACACAGCCGAGATACATTTCAAATACATGATAATCAATATTATAGCATACTTTAAAGTTATTTTATAGCAACTTAGTAGTAGATCCAGGTCTTGTCCTTTTTCGCTCCAAGCTATAAACTCAAAGCAAATTAATATAACTTTTTTTAAATCATTTAGAAGCGGCTTACTATTAAGTGCAAATATTAAAATATGTATATAACAGTAATTACTAAAGTTACTGAATGTTTCACTTGTATAGTATTTCACATGTTATAGATAACCAAATTAATATAATAATACAATCAATTATGAACCAGTAAAGCTTGTTATGCTACTAAAAACCAGCTGACAGGGCTGCCAATCAATGACAAGGAAATTAAAGTAGAACCACTACTTCTTAAGCAGAAAATGCGGAAAAGCCTTTTCACCAATATCATAAAAACTATTACACGACATGTAGACATGTAACTTCATTTGATATTAACACTTATTAAAAATTATAGTGAACAAACCTATTTTTCCTATTTAGAATACGATACAAAAAGATTATAAGCGACAAACTAAACAATCAATAAATTATCAAACATCGCATTAAAAATTATATGCTAATATTATGTAGATATAAATTTCATGCGCTTTTATATTCATGTTATCAAAATTTTATTATTTAATCTAATTTTTATAATCAATATTTATGTAATGTGCTTATAACATTTCTTTATAGTTTCTATAAATATCGAATAGTAAAATATTATTATCTATTTGAAAAAATATATATTTTCTTTTACTCAAAATATCGGATGCTATGTAATGAAGTGCTGAGTAGAAAAATTCCTAATAATGAAAATTGCACGTACCGCGAATCCCCGAAACCGTTCGAATCTGAGCGTTGGTAAACTTGCTCACTTCCAGAGAAGAGTTGAACATGCCCTTGATGAAAGCGGTCTTGGAGAAGATTTTGTAGGGCTCACCACGCAGCTTTAGCTTCTTCTCAATTCGGAAAGAACTGTTCGTGTCCAGGATGCTTGCTGTGCCTGCGATACGGAAGTTGCTCTGTCCAAATATACAATCCGATGGAAGACAAGTTAAGAACTATTCAAAGAGCGAAAAACTAACGCAAATTTCAATGGAGACAACAATGAGGTTCTGCGAATATAAACTAGGAATGAAGAAACATAAAAAAGTAATCGGTAGTTTCCTTAACTACTAAAACATTTAAATTTCCGATTAAATTCGAAAAGTATACAACAAACTCATATTTCATAAATAGGAAATAAATTATGAATAATGTTCATCATAAAATGAAAATAAGTAAATAAAATAATGTAAAGATAATTGAAAAGTTTGTATCACCTGTAATTTCTGATAAAAATATAATTCTAATAATCAATACTATGTCTATATAAATTTGCATTATTTAAGAAATATAAATACTGTATGCCGAAGACTAATAAAACATTGTCCAGTATCTATAAATAGTTTGCTCCATTAACAAAATATTCAATTTACGTATAGAAATGCATTTTATATAAACATTGTTTTTTGCTTTTAAAAATTAGAAATATTGCTTATTTAGAAATTAATAACCATGGAATATTCGTAAGACTACATTGGTACTATTTTTGCTTCAATTAGTACAATTATACTAAATTCCAACTAAATCAGACGAAGGGAAGATGGAAATTTAATTGCAGCCAAAGTTTCTATATAGACAAATTCTCTAAGACATAAATCAGATGAAGCTTTTCAAGGTTTAAAATAAGCCTCGATTTCGGTCTAACCGTATATTTAGATGTCTGATTTTATTTTTATTTAACGGTTAGTTGGGCACATATTTTACGCATGATTCTGAGAGTTGATGAAATTGTTTCATTTTGTCCAACCTTGACTTTTCCTAACTTATAAGTCTACAAAATACTGTTTAAATAATTTCTTTTAATGTTAATCACATACAGAATTATGTCAAGGTTTGTGTTAGACGGTTACTTGGGGTACACTATACCCCAATATAAACAGGTACCTGAATGATTTTATTTGTAGTATTATGTGATTGATAACATTCTTGTGACTAAAATTTTCTGTTTTATGACAAATGTCTGTAAAATTATTTATTTTATATTCTGAGACTATGGAATAAAAAAATCCTACCTGATACTCGCTGGTAACCGACTGTAGGGCCAATACTCCAGTCTTGGCAGGTAACAACGGGCCATGAAAGGTGGCACAACAATGCGTGTGCTCGGGCGTATACTTGAGGAAAGCCAAGCGTTTGTTGTCCTCTTGACGCGAGTAGACAGCCAGTGTCTGAAAGCGTCGCCAACCCGCCGATAGGACGAGCGGGTCACCCGACTTGAGGACACGCTTGTACCAGCGGTGGTGCAGAAAGCGGGTATGCACGAGGCCCATTGCCGTCTCACTGGGTCCACCCAGACCGCCCAGGATCACCGGGTAGCTCGGCCGAAACTGGGTCACTAGCTCACAGGGTACACCTGTAATGTATAAAAGTAGATTAATTTAAAGGTTAGTAGATCAAGGTCATGGAGTTTAAAGAATTAGCAACTATACATTAAAGAGAGCCCAAGACAACTCACCCTCAATCTCTAGACGGATGTAGAGGCCTGGTCGATAACCCTCCAATTGGAGGCGAGTGTCAAGATCGAGGTGACTCAGTTCCTCCTTGTTCACCCGCGCCTGATCTGCCACAGACGCCTGCCAGGCCTCGAAAAAAGCAGTGCTTTCCTGGCCTCCACGAGCCGAGTCATAGACGGAGTCGAAAAGCGCCTTATGCTCAGCCTTTTTCTTCTCCAGCTTCGCTCGTTTATTTGACTGATTGCAAGGTTTATTGCAAGGATATTAGTATTAGAAATATTCCTAAATTTAAAATACTACGCAATACTAAGTAATATATCCTTTGTAAGTCGAAAACATTTATTCAAAGAAGATATAGCAATAGGTACAATGTTTATAATAACAAATACGATTATTTTGAGTAAACTATATTGATTAAACGTCTTAACTTATTTTTAATTTTGATAAAATGACTTTTCTTTGAATTGATTTTTTTATAAAACTTTTTATTCGACTAAACTTGTAAAAAAATTGTCTCTTAAAATTACTAAATTTATTACATGACAACAAAAAAGTTATAAGAATTCATTATAATTTGTAAAGTGTAAGATTGTGCTTACTTAGACTATTTTGTACATTAGTTTTATAAACTAGTCCAGTATTTCATAACTCACCAGTGGTCGGGACTTCCCCATTTTTTGTAGTCCATCGCCAGCAGTGTCTTCAGCACCTGAGGAACCACTCTCCTCTCCGGAGTTCTCGTCATTATCGCTTTCGACATTACCGCTGTAGCCTTCGTCCGAGTCATCACTCTTGGTAACCGGACGCCGTCCTCCACCACTTCCACCCCGAGCTGTGGTTGCTAGGGACGGCGACGAAGCCTTGTTCAGGTCATCGTCGGCTAGGAGACAAGCGGCGTCCTCAGTGGCTGACCACTCGCCGGTTGTGAAGAGGTCCCGAATGTCATTCTGTGTCTATGGTGTATCAGTGGTAGAAATTAGAGCATCAATAATTAGGTGCTTACATTACTGTTTATATTGTATGCCAATATTAATATACAATATTCTGACTAAATAGGGTCATTTTCAGTTATTTAATGACTTTGTGATTATTGCTTCCCTAGAGTGCTGTAGCAACTTATATATAGTTAAACGGCTTAATACCTAACTGATATACTGTATATACAAATTGTTATTATTATAATTTATGTTTATCGTAATTGACTTGATATAATATGCCGTGTCCCACTATCAAGTTGACATTTATTTATTGTACTGGCTATGTTATACATAAAATAGATCTCTCTTTATTATCGTTTTATTATTATGCATTCATTTTATTTCGTATGTAAAATAACAATACAAATCATCATTTGATAATCAATAAAAAATGTAATAGAATTTCATGTTATGTCCCACAGATATCACTAACATGCGTTACGCATATATTATATGAGTGTTGTATATTCCGTAGATAACAAGATAATATATTTAAATGCTTACAGTGCGTTTCATAAACTAGATTATATTTTAGCGTTATAACTTATTCTAAATCAGTAAAACTTATTCTACCCAAAATTAATTTTAGTACCTATTTTAAAGTGTTACATAAAGCTATTTAGAACTAGTTACAGGTAGAATCAATACGACATATTTTATGATTGGTTCATGCCAAACTACATCTTTTATGATTACATAAAGATAGAATAGAAAAGTTTTTACCACAATATTTGTTTAATTTAATAGATACGTACACTGTTATTTTGTTACAGCTACTGAGAAGAAACGTGCTAGAAAACCAAATTTCACTCTGTATGAAATTTAAACTCTTATATCTTGTGTCGAAAAGAACAAAATATATTTTCATTTGAATACAAAATTGAATCAAAATTCGAACAAGAAAAAAAGGGAAATATTGAATGATATTGGTGCAATTATAACACAATTATAACTGCCAAGAGATCAGGGGACGAATGCAAACAAAGATGGAGCCACCTTGCCATGGAGACTATAACTTATGTCGACAGTCTTAAATCTACTGGTGAAATTTTGCTTTCTTCAGGGACATGCAAGCAGCAAGATATGGGCTTTAATCAAGTATACGTCAACACAACCATTAGAAGGGTTTGATACGGCAGCTGCTTCTCGCAATAACTTGAGAATGAAACATAAAATAGTGATACATTTCAATCGCCTTCTCGTTCTTTTTGCATTGGAAAGAACATGTCCTCATCTCCTAAGGACAATACCACTGACTCTCCTGAAACGATTTTAAAGCAGATTTCGAACAACTTCAAGAACAACTTCAACAGTAATCCTGTAAAAGAAAAATAATTTCAAAAAGACAATCTTACTTCATTGCATAGAGAAGTACTGCTACTCGAGAAACAGAAACTTCAGTTAGAAATCAAAAATCTAAAGATTGAAAAAGAGGCCTTCGAAAAGGTAAATTTGGCAGTTTTATCTCTCTATATGTTTCCTACTTCAAAACCACACGTTTTTTTTCAAGCAGACTCTTTTCAATCAATTAACTATACCGAGACTGATAGCATGAGTCATTTTAACATTACTTAATTTTAATTATTTGCGTTCCTTTTCTACTTACTAATTTGTACTTAGTTTAATTGCATATATTATATTTCTGTTCCATATAAACGTTTATCATATTATTTGCATTTTGGGAATACTATTATAATTAATTAAATAAGTTAAATATACAAATTTAACATTTTTTTATTTTTAAATATACAAGCAAATATAAATATTAAACATTTTTTATTCGTCAATATACAAGTAAAATTACCTATTCGACATTTTTTATTCGTAAATATACCTATTAAACATTTTTTATTAGTAAATATACAAGTAAATATACCTACATATTAAACATTTTTCATTCGTAAATATACGTACATATTAAGCATCATTCATTCGTAAATATACAAGTAAATATACACATACATATATAGAAATGTCTTTAAATCCGGTAAATTTCGACGTTTGGAAATGTTATATAGTATTGCACAACAAACAGATATTTTCTGGATTGGGTAGATAAATACCTCGATGTAAACATTGAAAGCGACGCTCCACTGACCAAAGGTTTGTTCAATAACAACACGCGTTTTAATTTGACTGAACTGTTGTATCTTTTTAAGAAGCTGTAGTAGGGTTTAAGTATGGTGTTAATAGAAATTACTTTATAGCGTATCCACCATCTCCGAGTAAAACACCGGTCACTTGCCTTGTTTCTAATTGTTCGTACAGAGTACAATTTCTGAATATTCTGGAATCATGCATATTGCCGAGCCAACGAGGTACAATATTTGTAAAAATATAGTTTGAAGTGCACATGACATATCCTGGACGTTTATAGAGTAAAATCCTTTACGGCAGTAATAAGTATCCTTTCTTTCTTGTGGACCAATTACCTTCACATGTATGTATTGTACACTCTATAGCTGCAATGACTGATGGAAAGCCAGCTAAATCTTTAAAAAATTTTAATTTCACGTAATGAACCCTCATCATTTGGAAAATAAATGAATAAATTCTGCTTGATAATTGATTATAACTGAAGATACTCTGCGTATGGATCTATTTACTGTAGATTTGCTTACACCAATTTCATTTTCTAAAACATGCCGAATTACTGCCAGAAGCAAAAAATCCTAAAACGATCAATATCTGAAGAGAAGCTGGTAGTGCATAATTTCGTCGAGTTTGATGCTCAATATCGTCATTAAGCAAATCTGTAAGCATAAAGATAATCTGACGATCAAATCTATAACGTGAATACAACTGTTGATCATTCAAATAACCCAGCGACCAGAGGGTTGTTCCTATCACGAAAAACACGAAAATTCCTATATAGAATACTAATTGTATGGTACATCATTCAAAATTAATAAAATGGATACTTTGGTTATATCTGACAAAAATTCTAGATTGGCGATTATCAATTTTTATACATAATATATTACAATTATTCAACTTAACAATTAGACTTAAGTAACCATTCATTAAAAAAAAATTCGTATACTGTGGTGTACCCACCTCCTCTAGTGTCCAATCACGAATAGTATCCAACTCGGGAAGAGAAACATCAAATCCAGAGGTGGATTTTTGCTGACCATCCGCATCAACTGGACGAAAAATTCCTCCAATTTCAAATCCTCCCAGATCCGTTGAGTCACTTTCCTTCTTGATACCACTATTGAAATTGTCTGGACAAACGGCGGATAAAAGAGTTAATTGTACGTATAAAGTCATACATACTACTACTAACAGTATGTACCTACATTATAGGAGAATTTAAAAAAACTAATAAATGTAGCGTATCAATGAAGTGAATAACTCTAGAAACCAGACATTTAAAATAAATAATTAAACTAAATAATATAGAAATCACAAATTAACTAAATGCAAGCAGCCTATCATTGTTTTAAAAAATAATTATTCATAAGATTCATAAGAATTTTTAGGCTATATATCCAATTATACTAAAAGAGTTGACGATATCATAGACAATTAGCATTATGACATCGTCTCATATAATTTGTACGTTATCTTAAACATAAATAGAGTATTTTAACCGAATTTTTCACAAAATATTATACATTTTCGACTTATTCAACTTTGGAAATAGAGAAAATTTTGGATCAGAACATATTTAGTATTTTGGATCCGAATAGACTATTGTATTAATGAGAATCTTGTCACAGACTTTTCTATCATTTAGTTGTTATGTTTATAAATATTATTCAAAACAAAGAAAAACAGTCAGATCAAATCAGTATTATATTGCACTTGACTTGTTCTTAATATTATGTTGAACTCTTTAATGTAATAGTAATACCAACAACTCCACGAAAAAGTATTTCAATGAAATTTCAATTCTCAATTTTCTATAGAATCAGTATGGCCAAAATCTAAATAATTGATGATACATTTTTATTTTATTGTATTCATTAAAAATGTATTATTTTAAAGTAAAATAAAGATTCATAATCGTTAATATAGATTTTAATGAACATACAAAATTCATTGAAAGTTTTCAGTCTATCCAGTTAAAAAATTCACTGAATGGTGTAGGTATTAATTTTTAAAAAGAGTAAAATTTGGTTACAAACCTGATCCATAAACAAGCTGGTTCCAATTAATCTTCTCGGTTTCAATGGGTTTCCATTCGACAGCCAGTTCTGTGAAAATGGAATGATTATAATATATATAATGATTATTTATAATAATAACATTATTAGTTAATGTATTCAATTTAAAGTTTCGATACATTCATGTTTATTAAATTACAATGTTTCCACAAGACGTATAATAAGAATACTTGCAAAATGTTTGTACTAAATAAATGAAACAAGTCAGTACATAAAATCTAAAACTTGGGATCATAGTATGTTTTATTTTATTGGTAATTTACAGAAGAAATTTGCACAAATAAATAAATTTCAAAAACAAAGATAGAAATTAACAATTTACGTTTTAAAATAAAATCCTAAAATAAGTATACTATTCCTTTTAAGACTCAGAGCAAATCTTTTATGGATTGTATCATTGAATGTTATTTAGTAATGACATAAATGTATATATTAGGAAATAAGTAATAACTTATTAATTTAATGTTTATAACGTTAGTAATGTTCATTTAATTAATTTGAAAGTGAAACATATTAAATGATATTAAATTTGACATTATATATAATACAATAGATAATTTCTAAAAAATAATTAGAGCATAACAGTATAAATGTTGAAAATGTGCCAAAAGAGACAAATTATTAAAACTGTAAATATGACGGTCAGTATTCATCTAAGACAGCTAATATACCACATTCTTCACCTTCAAAAGCTCCACGAATATCCTGCACTGTGGAAGCTAAAGGAAACTGGCCAGCATCCTCAAACTTCACTCGCTTTGCAGTCGGCTCCCCCATGGAACTGGTGGTCGCTACAGCATCGTCTTCGTCATCTTCATCAGACCAATCAGAAGGCGCCATTTCGTCGTCGTCATCTAGTTCCATCCCATTCAGGGACTCTATTTCTTCGTCATCTTCACTGTTCTTATTATCATCAACGAAAATGTCTACGTCATTGTCACCCTCTTCATCGATACCCTCGCTACTGGGAACTTCATTGCCACACAGTGCTGGAGCGTCACCAAGGATCTGGATTGTGTGTGTCGAGGCAAGCTTCCCTAGAGAAAAGATTGAGTCATATAATATTATAGAAAGTTAGATTATAATATATGATAGACCCAACTAAAAGATGTTTAAGGCATATTCATGTTTAGTGATAGTTCTCTCTAGGAGTACATAATGTTGTATTTAAGTACACTGTTAATTTATCATTGTTCTGTGCAGATTTTACGTTCCATACAATGATGGTGAATTTATTACAGCTTTAAAAATTATTGCAACTGTCGAAATATAAAATTTGCCCTGCTTAAAAAAAGAAAGAAGGCCAATTCCAGTCACTTACCCTCAAAGTCGTCAACAGCCATCTCCAATTTCCTCTTTTGATTCTCCTTATAGCCCACACGTGGAGCACTACCCTCCCTCAGGTCCCCAGTTTTGTGGTGATGACTGCCTCCAATGTCGATGTAAGTGGCGTCACCATCGAAGAGGACACCGCCAATACCCGACATAGGGGCGTAGACACCGCGCTCCTTCTCAGAGAGGACACGACGCTTCCTACTACCTCCGCTGCTGATGTCGACGATACGGAGGCGTGAATACAGGGAGGGGAGGTGAAAGAGAATGAGCTATATGTTGAATTCAACACCAGAATAACTTATAAATAATCGATAAATAATTAAGAGATATTAATAAATAATAAATAAAACTATACATTTTTGCAATCGATCTTAAACAACCTCAAAAGAGCATATTATAATATTAATGTGTCTGTCTTATTCCAGGTCTGGGGGCGCCGCGACTGCACCCTAACCCACTGAAAAAGTACAGTGCGCGATCTCCATCTGCAAGGATTGTCACCAAAGATGACAAGACGGAGGTCAGAATGAGAGAGGCAGAGAAAAAAAGATGGGGAGGTCCTCCGGGTCGAGGAGACATAAGGGACCACAAAGTGGGGAGTCAGGAAAACCAATAGGGTACCTGTAGGCCGCGAGGAGCGGAGAATGCCTTGTCCTGAGATGGACCAGGGCGATGTTCAGTTGTTGGCACGAGATAGGTTAGGCGGAAGTGACCGTTGGCGAAACACGGTCAAGAGTGGAGAGTGGATGGATGGCGCGGTGGGTGGAGGAGTGCGGGTCGGATGAGTAGCATCGGGAGACTGACGAGGCAGCGGCCCGGTAGATTGCAGCCCATGCAGAAGTGGTCTACTGGGGAGGTCTGGGGGGAGCATGGTTCCTCGTTCGGTTTCAGCGTCAGCTGGGGGATGTGCCCTTCATCGTTGCCCAGGGGCCCACTGGATGTCAACCTTGTGGGATGCGCCAAGGGTGATAAAGAGAGACCAAATCTTGCGCAAGTAGGATCAGATTGGCACGGGTGGCCGGCAGCAAATTTCCCGACTAGGGATTGGGAGTCCGAGGGAAGGCGGATCCCAGAGAGTTCCTTAAGGGCGGGGAGGGCCCGTCGATTGCTAGAATGACGGCAAAGAGTTCGGCTGAGGGAGGCGTTGGTCGTGTATCCGGATGGAGTAGAACTCGGTGGTTTATAATATGCTAGACCAGCACGCTGCCACTAACTGCACTTGCCCATCGAGAGGCTCTTCCGAGCTCCGGTAGTCCTCTGACAGCATCGCATGGGGTACTCTCTCCCATTCTTGCCGCTTACAGACACAGAATCGATAACCACATCTGTCCCTTAAATGCCTCCTGTATCCGGAGGACCTCTCCAACCAATTTCTCATTTGCCCTTCTTACTCTGACTTCCCTCTGTCCCACATTGGTGACAACCCCTCGTTCACGGAAACCGTATGTATGTCCTTTCTTAGGGTGAATGGGATGCTCACACAGCCCCCCCCCATTTCCTCCCTCGGAATGAGACTATCACTTTATGAGGATCTCTACCCCATTGTTCATTTATTTTTTCGGCTTTTTAAAAGTTTGTGAAATTGTTTTCGACACAAAATAATTTCGAGAAATTTTAATCCAAAAAACTTGGAAATATTAATGATTTCCAGGTTCATGTGAACACCGGCTTCTTACCTTCCGTCTTTCGTCTTCTCAACCGCCCCAGCAGCTACAGGTAGTGGACAGGGATCATCCAGGAGACGCATATCGCGTACCGTGAAGTCACCAACTCCAGGAATATGAACTGAGGAGCAGTTTAGCAGGTTACACCCGCGCACGTAGCCATAGAAACTTACAATGCGATCAACCTTGGCGTTGTCATCGATGAGTCGAGGGTTGGTGATGTCCTCCAGTCGATCAACCAGCACAAAGGGGTGGTTGGCGCGCCAGTCGTTGTTGGTCCTTGCATTCTTTACGCCGATGAAGCGGGCGAGATTACGGATCTCGTTAGCCAAGTAGTCGCTGGAATTTTTCTAATAGGAGTGGAGGAATATAGATCACACGATTTTCGTGTAGATAGATAACCGTAACAATGTTATTATTTTCGGGAGAAAATGACAAGTCACTCTATAATTAAAAAAAACACAAGCAGTTAGTTGACTTTTGAAAATAGCTAGTTTTGTTGGTAACTATATTAAAAATGAATACCCTCAGCTTTTAATTATATATAAATTATTAATTTTTATAAGCAGATTTTACCATATATTTTTCAATATTATTTTTATGACTTTTCAAAGTTAATTTGAATGATAAAATTTCACTTTTATACAATATATTTTACCGTATTTTTTATAGAAAATGGCCTCCTCCTCCCCTTAAAGGCAAGCAATAATTTAAACTTTGTATTTTATAAAGTAAGTAATCGTTAAAAGGGTAAATTATACGTATTTATAAAAGCTATATATTATCTCAATCTTTCAAAAATAAGTTATGTTATGTTATCACCACATAATATTAAAATTGATGAAAGAATCAGTTTATTAAAAAATATATTTTAATTGTGGATCCACTTATAATCAAATTATAGGTAAAAATAAATATATAAATAAGTGTAATGGATAACATTTAAAATATAATTGTTCTAATAATGCCTATTTATAAACAATTACAAAGATAAAAATGAAAAATCCAATTTCATTAAAGCACAGTATATATTCGCCCTTTCTTTTCAACGATGATACAAGGGATAAGTTACAACACGATAAGCATCAATATATAGATGAACAATAAGAACAGGATTACGCAATCATACCCGAGACATAAAATTGATTGGATAATGAGCAGATAAGGAAAGAACGATCAATAATGAACTTATCCCTTGAGTCACGTTGAAAAGAAAGGGCGAATATATACCGTACTTTAATGAAAAAGAATTTTTAATTTGTATTTATATTTTTACTTAAAATCTTCCCGCAGTTAGACTTATTTAACAAGTATAAAGATATTTATTATACTGAATGACTTTAGTATTACAGTAATCTGAACCGACCTGAAACCGTGTTAGGTAGAAAAACTTGGCGCCAATCTCAGTCCAGAGTCGGTGCTTCATCTGCTTCTTTTTCTTCTTGAGTGCCTTGTTGTCCCGGAAGTGGTCCAGATGGTTAAGAACACCTAACACTCGAGGCATACCGTGAACGTGAAGAATGTTGGAGAACTCAAATGTCGGCATCTCGAAGCCACGACTCGCGTCAACCATCAAAAGAACCTAAGAGAAAGAGTTTTAATAGTTGAACATTCGACTTCTTTCAATTAGATACAAATAAATACCAAATGAAAAAATATGATAAATTAAATAACAATAAAGTCTAATAATATATAAATTTAATGAAAAATATTGAAACTAAAACAAATACTTCAAATTTAATAATTAAACCGCTGTAAGTAAACCGCTGTAAACCGCTGTTTGAAATGCCAAATAATGTTTACAGCAAAAACGTAACTTAAAAAATCAACACGGTAATTAAAGAAAGGTTTATGATAAGAAATTTTATTTTTATTTTAGACGTCATTTTATTCGTTTTTATAAAAATTATATTCTTGTATATATTATGTACAATATTTATACTTCATGTATAATATTGATACTTATTATACACACAACAGAATGAGAAACCGATAAACTTTTAGCATTTACTAAAATTTCTTATTAAATTTACATTTCTTGATTACCGATCTAGTCGATTATATGTTTAACAGTAGAACGGCCAAGGTCAAAAATCGTCGTAGGAAGGGCAAGGGGGTCAGGTGGTAAAAAATACTCACTTTTTAGAAATGACTGTAAAATCAAGAAAACATTCACAAAATTGATTACATTTACATCCTAGTATTCCAAATTATGAGAGAATTCCAACCTGATAGGTCCCATCCTCATCTTTCCCCGCCTTGATGGTCTAACAGGGCCGTCCTGGAATCCCCGACGTCAAAAATGGCAAAATTTCGGAAACATCATATTTTTCCATATTTTAATCTTGTAATAACATTGGATCACAACCACAGTCTAGTATATAGTATAATAATACCCAGCTACATGTAGCGTTGTCTAGTATGCTGTTGCTGCAATGTCCATAGCACCCAGACCTTTAGGAGATGTTCGTTGTGTGACTGCTTCAAAATAAAAATAGTTAATCATTTTACAAAAACGTTTTAACACTAGAAGCGCGGGGATTTGTGTATACCTATAAGCGTGAATACGTCAATTGACGCAAATATATTTATTTTCAATTGAACGATATTTTATAAAAATATTATTCAACCACTAAATAAAAATATAATCTTAGATGATTTTAGAAACTTTTTTATCTAAATATAAACAAAAATTATGCATTAGAAGTCTAAAAATATATACATTTGCAACATATACAATATATGTATAAATATAGAAACATATCAACGGAATATTTATAACAACAATTACAGTCTACTCCGGCTAAATATATTATACAATTTATGCGTAAAAATATATATGCCCCAAAAGTTAGACAAGTTCGGCATCAAATTCTGGGTTCTGGCTGATTTTGACACGAAATACTGCTTCAACGTATCTCCATATCTTGGCCGTGACGAGCAGCGAGTGAGCTTGGAACCCATGTTGTTATGCAGCTAATTCTGTTTCGAAAGGGTCACAACGTCACTACAGATAATTTGTTTACAAATAAAGACCTTGCCGAACGCCTTCTCCAACACAAAACGACTATCACTGGAACTATTCATGCAAATCGTCGATAACTTTCTCCGCCAACTCCTTTTCATCTTCACCCTTCCGAGTTCTTTCAATTTGATCAACTCAAACTTGTCAGATACCAAGCAAAGCCGAGGAAGACTGTCTGCATTTTATCTTCGCAGCACAAAGGCAACAGGACCCAGGTTGATGACAAAAAGAAGCCAGAGAGTGTCCTGTACTACAATGACAACAAATATGGCATTGACATTCTGACAGTAATAAGTGCCGTCAAATGTCTATGAAAACTTGTTGTAGGAGATGGCCTCTGTAACTGTCTTCTAGAATATATACTCAATTTTGCTGCACTCAATGCGTGGATTATCTTAAAAAATCTACTAATAGCCAGTTAAAACGACGAAATTTCCTGCTTCAACTATCTTCACAACTTCGAGGAGATGATGAACAATTTCATGCAGCTCGTCCAACTCGCCCAGGTTGTCAGGCAAGGCCAATTGTCTGTCAACATTAAAAAAAGTAACTTGCAAATGAAAAAATGTGTGACCAGTTTTAGTTGAATGAAGCTAGAATTGAAGAAGATAATTAAACATATTTTTCAAACATAATAGATTGACACACTTAAAAACCACTGCTAGCCAAAATTTTCATCAAAGTTTTTTTATATGATTTTTTAAATAGATTCTGTAATTTTTTGTGATTCGATCATTGGTAATTGTATGATTATGATTTCAAGATCAAACGTTTTCTATGTAAAGGATAGGCAACCTAAAGTTTGCAGAATATTTTGGATAAATTTGTTTTACAATACTTATTGACTTAAATTGTTGCGTACAAGTATATTTTATTAGTTTACATGATATTCATCATGAAAATGTTAATATATTGATTCTCTCAGCTTTTACTTAGTTCCTGAAGATTGGGATAACGATTTTAATTTTTGATCAGGACCATAGACTTCCTATGGATCAAAAATTATAATATTTTGGAATAGAATTCGTTTTGGTATTCTTATTAGTACTGGCTATAAGGAAATTTCCATAAAGGTAATAGGAAATACATATTTTTCTATTTAGTACCTATAGTCCTGGTCAATGATTTAACATATAAAAAAACATGTTTTTCTAATAAATTGGGTATGTATGTAATAAAATGTAATAAACCATTAAAACATGTTAAAAAATATGATAATATGTTACAAATATGATAGTTCAGTCAGATAAAATGCGAAATTGTACTATGACAAAATGGAGATTTTTTTTAATTATGCTTTTTTAATTTGTCCCTTTAGCTAAGTCTTCTGTCAACAATATTATTTTTTGGGTGTTATAGTTATCTTTTACTGACTTATTTGTATTTTTCATGTTTTATAGACACTTTGTACTCTTGTTATCTGGAAAAAATGTATTTACTCATTCAATTTTAGACACCTTTATTGTCTTTTGTAAGTTTATTTTTGCTGCTTTATATAACTATAAGGATTTCCAAAAGTTTTCTATTTTAAATTATATATATACTTATGTTTATTTATAAAGAATATTATGTACAAATATATCCATATAATATATTACACTGTTTTTTTTAATCTCCATTAGCTGCGACATACAGTTATGATTGTACTCCAATGTGTTACCAGATATGTAATTCTCATCTGTTGACTCTCAGAGACATAATATTTAATATTATGATAGTTAATAGTGGACAGTAATCCAAAAACGCATTTATTTTCTAAATAAATAATGAAAGTTCGTGTAATTTCCTTGTAATATTTTCACATAACTCTATTCTTATATCTAGCTCATCATAATAATTAAGTTGGCATTAATTGAGTTTCTATGGATGTAACTTCTCTCATCTTCGAACATTCTTTGTAGTTTGTCACTGATTATTCTTAGTTTATAGATTTTTATTTACCTGTTGCACTACATTCTCCTTATTATCTTTCATACTATCAGCTTCAACCAGTTATTAGATGATTAATTGGAATATTTCCATTTTCTAGTATTTTTTCTATATTTAATTAATTTGTATATCTACATTTAATAACCAGTTAAAATACAATTATTTCACTAATTAAAGTCTAGTCATTTATTGATTTATTGATGTGGTATTTAATGTTAAAGATCTTCATTATGGGATGAATCTTAATTTTATTTCTTTAAATCATAACAATAATCAAAGATTCGTCTCTTAACTACATTTAAAACTAAGTACAATGGAAATTTTTATCACTATATTAACTAAGCTATATGTTATGGTTTTATATAAAATATTTCTAAAAATGTTACCTTGGCTTTTTTATTAATTCAATATATTGATTATTTTACTTAATGAGATTTACAAATGTAGTATAGTGTATAAAATTATAATAGTTTTTATCTACATTTCTAGTCTACAAAATGCATTATTTTGAAAAACGTGTTTTGCTTTAATTTAACATCTGTAAAATAAATGGATACTATTTTTATTTATACGTATATACATATTGATATCTGTAATTTTATTCGTATTATTTATAACTTAGCTAAAATAATTGTAAAATACCCCTCTCGTATATTTAAAAAATGTTTTATAGATAGGATATAGTTATATTATAAATAAATCAATTTGTTACAACTATAACTAGTATAGCTATTAGTGTGAAATGATACTATTATTTATAATTAAACTTTATATTATTTCTAATACGATTTTCTACTTTTTTTTGTGGGCAGAACTTTTACTGCTTTTGATGTTAAAATTCTGGCAATTATTGTATAAAATTGTGTAATTAATCATTTAAACGTTGAATCTCTTCTACTTTAATATTTATATATTTCTTGTATTTTTAATTGTATCTTTTCAGCTCTGCACATGATAATATAACAAATGAGAAAGTTGCTATCAAAAAAATTTCCCCTTTTGAATATCAGACTTACTGTCAAAGAACATTACGGGAAATAAAAATTCTCACACGATTCAAACACGAAAACGTATGTCTTAATACTATTATTTAGTAATGATTTTGTAATTAGTATTTCTTGTTTTACAGATTATTGACATACGGAACATCATTACTGCCGTTTCTATTAATGATATGAAAGATGTGTATCCTTTTCATTGTAATAATATTTATATTTTTGAAGGCGTTATGTACAGATTTTTATAAAATATACACGTAATTTAATTAGTTTAAGTCAGCAAATCCTATTTTGTTAAAATTTTAATTGGCCATGTAAATGTTTTATATGCGTATAGCTTATATTAATTTACCTTTTTAATTATGTATGTAGTTTATCAGCTTTGTTTATTATTATGATTAAATTATTTGTATATTTATCATAATTTTGTAAAATGTTGGTGATGAACATCTACATGCTTCTAATCTCGTATTTCTTAACATAAATGCAATTAACACCAGTTATATTGTCCAATGCCTTTTGGAAACAGACATGTTTAAATTATTAAAGACACAACAACTGAGCAACGATCACATTTGTTACTTTCTGTATCAAATATTGAGAGGTGAGCTACAATTTTCTAATTTTTTTGCTTATATGAGCCTTTTTGTAAACTGTAGCTTAGTTAGTTTTTGTTATATTAAAATATTAAATTATATATATGTATATATAATTGTTAATTTATATGCTTAGCTGTTTGTACTCATTTATTAGAGAATATAAGGTATTATTAAAACTATTTCAAAGGATTTTTCTTAAAAGATGTGCACATAGTGTTTATTGTATTTCAAGATCATATAATATTTTGCAAATTATAATTTTTTAAATTTCAGAACTAATTAAAGTAATCACGTATTTTCTAAATTCATACATTTTCCATTTCTTTGAAATATTACATTAAAATAATTTAAAGATATTTTCAATTATCTGCCTACACAGTAATATAGATCTGAGGGTATATTTAGATTTTATAATAATTTTATTTTTGTATTTTGAAAGAATATGTATGACCACAATTTATTGTACAAGTAAATAATACTTTAATTGACTTAATTTTAACTCTGGTTAATTGTTATAATTTTACTTTGCATGTATTTTTTACTTTAAGTGAAGGTTTTTCTTTTGTTTTAATTTTGTTACACGTAAATGCTCTTTTATTCTTTTAAGGATTAAAATATATCCACTCTGCCAATGTGCTCCATCGAGATTTGAAACCTTCCAATCTTCTACTAAATACAACCTGCGACTTGAAGGTATCGTAAATGTCCTAAATTGTTTTATTTAAATACTTATCTGATATATCCGTGTAGAACAGTATTAACAATTTTTGCTATATACATTACGTTCTAAAAAATGAGAGAATCATCATACCGTTGCCTGCAAGATATTTAAACTGCTAGACTCTAATTTAATATAAATATATTCCATTGAAAGTAGTGTTACTCATCATCAATCAATAAGAACTCATATTTTGCTCGCTTTTTAAGCTTAGTTATCTTTTTTCATGTGTAATTTTAAAATGGTACTATAAAGCCATCACGTTTGTATTTAATAAATGCATTACTGTTTGAAATTACAATGCGTGAAATGGTTAAAGAAACTTTCAGGCGTGGCCTAACCATTTCTGACGAATTACATATTTTCCAAGCATACATTTACAGATGAATTGGTGAGTTCAAAAATGGCAAGAACTTTCCAAAAAAGACAGACTTCTCTGTAGACTGGCACTCAGCAACCAGATCTTCAGTGATCTCTAATTATACGTCAGCGTGGCATAAAGCAATTTTCATATAACTAATATAAAGGTGCCGATTATAACCATTTCTGACGAATCACATATTCTCCAAGCATACATTTACAGATGAATTGATAAGTTCAAAAATGGCAAGAACTTTCCAAACAAGAGAACTTGAAGACCAAAAAAGACTGACTTCTCTGTAGACTGGCACTCAGTAACCAGATCTTCAGTGATCTCTAATTATACGTCAGCGTGGCATAAAGAAATTTTCATATAACTAATATAAAGGTGCCTAAAAAGTTTAGCATTACAAAGCAAGAATAAGAGAGTGTTCCCTATTTGAGTCTATCCTGGTATAGCCTTTCCCAGAAATTCATTAACAGTCATATCTTGAGCCTTTCCAGAGGAGTTAAAGCAGTGGTTAATGTAACACGGGACGTAACACGAAATAGTAATCTTCGTAGTACTAACCTGAACTCTACAGACAACGCTAAATTAGATTATTTTAATGCTAGACAAAATTATTAATACTATAAAATTAAATTTTCTCATTTTTTGACACTTAGCATATGTAGTAGGTATGTTAACAAATCAAAGATTTGGCTTTATTCATAAAAATAAAGCTAACAGTGTCTAGCTATACATTTAAAATTTAGTACTTTTACAGCATTTTGTAATTGTAAAATATTGTAATGTATAGTTTTAATTTGTTTCCGTATACATTCTAAATTTTTAATTATTCTTTATATGAAGAATCCATTAATTATAACGCCATTTGTTTTAAAGATATATACAAAAACATCATATTTTATGTCATTGTATGCAACAAATATCGTTAATCATTATTGAAATATTTGTAAATTATTTCGTTGAAAATACATTGACTGTACGTATATATATTACATATATATTATATTTTGTATATGTAAAAATTGAAAACGCTGTAAATAATGTTTTAACTTTTTCTTGCATTTTTGCGCCCCATTTCACCACATTTGTTTTTATCGATTCTCGCTATATTCACTGCATATTTAAATATAGTTTTTAATGTTAGATTTTCCTGTTTTAGATATGTGTTTCTGCTCTAAAAACACTTTATAATGGCTTAAAGTCACGTTATGAATGTCACCTAATAACTATAGCACGTATTAATGTTGATCATTTACATATTATGCTTTATTGATAAAAACGAAGCAATTGCTTCGAGATTAAGCTTAAGCTCTGAGTCGTTGCTCAACTTGCTATTGATTTAAAAAATCTCAAGCGGTTGAGCAAAAACTTTTTTAACAAAAATATACCAAACATTTAATATTATTGTATGTTTCTATTAGTATTATTATGCGAGCTTTATAAATTATTTATTTATTTATATTCTTTAAAATTAAACAAAATTTCATCTTATATATTATGTATAATCTATATTAAATTATATATTAAAATGTATACGTTTCTTTTATATCAGAATGTACAAATCATTCAGTAACCCCAAAAAGAATATTTGTATTATAATAGTAATTCTAATAGTTGAAATGTAGTATACCTATTTTTTAAATTGTATTTGTTTTTATATATGATGTAGAAGAATTGAAATATATACATATGATTCCCGTTTAAATAAAAATGTGTACCTAATTACCTTTTACATACATTTTGTGAGTATTTGTACAAATAAATACTTGTTTATTTGAAAAAATGAACAGAAATACAAAAGGCTCGACGCATATGGCAGCCAAAGGGGTTCAAAACGAAATTCCCCTAAATATATGTCGATAAAATGCACATATATGTCGATAACCGTACAATGTGTCGATAAAATGCACATATATGTCGATAACAGTACAATGTGTCGATAAAATGCACATATATGTCGATAACAGTACAGTTATGTCACTAGAATGCACATATATGTTAATAATTGCACATATATGTCGATAACTGTACAATGTGTCGATAAAATGCACATATATGTATGTAATTGCACATATATGTCGATAACTGTACAGTTATGTCACTAAAATGCACTTATATGTCGATAACTGTACATATATGTCACTAAAATGCACATATACATATATGTCGATTATTTTAACATATATGTCCAAGATTGTACGTGGGGGTTTCAAAAGTTTTCGCGCTAATGACAAAAACACAAACATTTAATTCATTTAATTAATTGGTAATTGGACTCTATCGATGTTGCTATTGTTATTAAACATTGAGATTGATGTAGGTGCATAGAAAGCCACATAAAAATAAAAATTTACGATTCAAAAGCCATCGATTACATGCATAGTTTATAACGTCGAAGTAGTTAGAAAAATCAGTCAGTTTGAAAAATGGAATTGAAGCGTAAACATTATCGTGCAATGATATTTTATGATTATAAGTCTGGTTTAAGTGCTTCAGATAGCTTAAACCGTCT
>JAYRBW010075227.1:0-25208 GCA_036023295.1 Invenusta paracnida | reverse complement strand
AAAGATGTTGGCAAAGATTTGGCAGCTTTCCATCGAGCTGTCCATCTCTGCAACTCTTGTGGGAGAGAATTTTTGTCAGGAAGGTCGGTTGAAAAAAACATCCTGCATTTCTGATAGATGTGTGCAATATTTCAGACTGGATGACACTTTCAGGAAGGATGCAACTGAAACTCAAAACAGTTCTGGATAATTGACTGAAATGTGAGTTAAGATTTTGTGCAAAATGATCAGCAAATGGACACAATTTGACGCCCTATGAACATTTGGCACCCCATATTCAAAAGGGAGGCCCCCCTGGATCCACCCCTGATTTCTATAGTAATATTAAATTTTTATATTTTTATATAGGGCTGGACAATATTATTGTATTAGAAGTTAATGAATAGTTTTTACAAGTTGATATTGTTGTTATTGACCTTTCATATATTTCTATAATATTTCTGACATAAAAACTGTAACACTATTATTTCATTAAATATTTTCAACTCTAATGATATTTAATTTGTTAATTCAGTAATGATAGGTTGTTAAAATTTTCTTTTAAGTACATATAACCTTAATATAACGAATGTTGACCCTTTGAAGTCAAGTAGAGGTATGAGACCTTCAGGATATCAACATATACCCAATGTATTCATTGGCACTGTAAAAAATGAATTGTTAGTGTCATCTTCAAACAAATAAATATCAATTGATTTCTAATTTCTATAAAAATGGAGAGTTTTGGCAGTAAGCATCCTGAGAAATAAAAGTTGTTATAAATTATACTGTGATCACTAATGGCCAGATCAAGAACTGATGTAGAGTGAATTAAATTGTCACATGATTTAAATAAAGAAAATTTAATTTAATAATAACTTTGTAAAATATATTTAGAATTTTGCAATGACTTACACAGTGTAAAGATATATATGTAGAAAATGAATATCTAGTAATTTTTTAATATATTAACCTCTTTATTATGGCTATGCTAGAAAATGTCTCTGAGCAGTGGTTATTAAATTTATTCAAATAATATGATTTCACCTCACAATAGGCTCACAATTGATTAGTCAGTGTAGTTGGCATAAGTGATGACATTATTGATAGAAAACAAAGCATCTCATTCTGACAAAATATGAAAGTTTTGATTATTTGAATATACCCACATATGAATATATGTAATGCTTAATATTGTGAACAGCAGTGTACTGCTTACTTATCAGCAGAAATATAGTTAATATGTAGATACATATAAAAATCTGTGTAGAATAACTGTATCATAATTACAATTGAGACTAAATTGAACATATTTTCTGTTAATGATAGTGCACTTACTGTAACATTTTTGAAATATTATGAGTCATAATGTAATATGTAATAATTATGTAATATGTAATAATTATGTACAATGTACATAATTATGTACAATGTACATAATCAATCATTTTCAACAAAATTGATTTGTAAATGTATAGATATTAATATTTTTTAAATAAGTTTCTTAGCAAATATTAATATATTTTTTATCAATAAACTAAAAACTCAATAGCCCTAACTTTTCATCCTTTATAATATATATTATTTTGAATCAATAATAAAAATGTAAGTTTTCTCTTGAAATACTTTTATTCTAGTTTGATAAACGAAATAATCTGAAAGTTTTGCAGTCCTGTGATAATTATAATTTAAAGATATGTACAAACAAAAAGTATAAGTTGTAAATAAACAATCGTTTCCAATTTTAGTTTCTTTATTATATATAAAAGTATGGGTATAATATTATTTTCCAGCTTTACATACCCTATTCAATAGCTCATTTGTAAAAACAACAATTCCACTAAATATCAATTTATTAGTTTATGTACAAAATTATGTGTGTAAAGTTCATAGAAGTGTCAAAATTCCATTATTTACCTATATAGGTAAGTAATACAATTATGTATTCAATATTGTATTCACATTTGAGAATAATTCTGTATTCCTCATGATTTTTAAAAATTTGTATTTACCATATTTTACATTTACAGTTATTTAAGCAATGAATATATTGATATCAACACACTCCTGATATCTGCTCTAAACAATACAAGTTATGCTGAACTGCATAACATTATAACTATACAGATAGGTTTTGTCTGTTGTGAATAGCTTTACTAATACTTGCATCTTTGCCTTACTACTGTAAAGTTTGAATTAAATTTCAAACCAATCAAAAGACTGCCAATAATTATAACATACAAACCTGCACATAACTTTTGACAGTAAAATAACAGGCGAATTTGTTTCTTAATTGACATCATGAATACACAAATATTTTAATATATCTGATCAATAAAAATTATAACTTCTCTCACCAGCAGCTATTGTCAAATAAAGTGCCATCCGTCCAGTGGCTGTTACTTATAATGTGTATTTGCTATCTCCACAGCAAAATCATCCAATTTGGTTGCATAATATAGCATCTGCCTATCTTGGGACCTGACCACGTTGGTTACACATCAGCCATAATAAAGAGATTAAAGTTTAAGGAAATGATTAAAAAATCTGGTTGAAAATAATTGACAAATGTTATTTTAAAGTGTTTGCTTATTTATTAAGTAAATATACTGCATTAAAATAAGTATTTAATTTTTGATATCTCATGAATTTTAAGTATTAACTGATTTAATAGACATTAAAATATGAAACATGTAAAGATATAATAAAAATTGAAGGTGCATAAATTAACTTAAACAAGATTTATCTACATTCATATATGCATTGCAATTATGAAAAACATTTTTTTATTACAAATAGGCCTTATTTTATATAATCATATAACTCAATTATTAATATTTTCAATTATTGTTTTACTTTTTTTCTGTCTATAATCTCATAGGTTAAGATGACTATAAATCTCTGTTAGCTCAAAAATCCCCTCTACTCTCATGAAGATCAAACTTCTCTGTATAACAATTGTTCATAAAAGGCCTTATGGTCTAACAAAGGGTTAAACGTTGAGGGTGCTATACAAACTGAAGGAAATGCTTATTTTTACTTCATTATTGATGTTTATAAGAATATTACTGCTCAGCTGACAGCCTTATATTATTAGAATGTTACACCAATGTTATGTCTAATAAATAATATTTACTTTATTTGATATCCATAATATTTAAAATTCGATTTCATCCAATGTTTTTTATTTAGCAATTCTTAGTTCAATATTTATCTTAAATAATCCTATATAAGTTTACAATATAATTATACCAATTTTTAAGGTTATTTTCCTAAATAGTTAAATCAGTGTTATTTATTTATGAAATGTTAAAGGACTGACATTTTCGATATTTATACTATGTAGGGACTCATATTAATTAACCTATTAATATTTTTCAGATAGCACATGCACTAGTTGTAAATCACATACATAGAGGTCAAATTTATTAATTAATACAACACATTTAAAACATTTTTGGACTCATATAATATATATAACTTTTGTTAGGTTCAATTTTTTAAAGTAATATTTCCAATGTTTATGACTTAATAATATAATTACACTAATTTATTTAGGATTCTCCAATAAAGATTTCGCGTTCTCCCAGGGCATCAGAAACTAAGAAGAAAAGGAGCCCAAGTTCACAAAGATCAGGTTGTTCTAATGAATCAATAAGGTAAACTTCCATTCTTTAAAATAGATTGTATGCTTGGTTAATACCGTTTAACTAGTTAAATTTGTTTTATAAAGGAAAATGAGGTTATAAATCTTTACTTATAAAATATTATCTACTGACCAAATATTATTTACTTTATTAATATGTGAAAATGAAAAATTTTAAGCAAGCTTCAATGATAAGTTTATAATAATTAATAAGTATCAGATATATTGTGTATATAATAAATGTATAAGTTGTAAATACTCTATCAAAGGTGAAAATATTTCTCTTCTCAAATATGATGTTTTTATCATATATGCAACATTTTAGATAACAAATGTTTGAAATATGCAACAATTTTTAGTAGATATTTATTATCTGTTTCTATCTGTTTTCGCAGTAACTAAGTTAAAAAGAATATATTTAATAAAGTAGTCAATAAAACTATATAAATGCATTAATAATAATATTAGTCCAATTTTATTAGGGCAACACTTCATACTTTTCCATTAACTATTTTCTTTCTATTATATATTTAGTTAAACCTCATTTTCTCTTTATTTCGTTACAAATTAGTTTTTGTTTATTTAGTTTTTTATATTGAATATTGAAAAGGGTTATTTTAAGAAAACCTAGCATTATTATTACACTAATCATTTTTATCTATTTCACCTTTCTGTACTTTATTCTTCTTCCTTAATATCATTTTATGGACTGAGGGTCTATTTTGCTTTTGCTTTTGCTTTTCATTTAATATTTTCTATTTTTAGATAAAACGGTTTGTGGTGAATAGAATTAAAGACATATTGAAGCTGTGGTATTGAATTTGAATAATCGGAACTCAAGTTACGATGAAATTGAATAGAAAATATGCAAGAATGATTTGGTAAATACATGAAAATGTTTTGCATGCCATGCTTATTGCTTCAGAAGTACTGGTAAAATTTATATAAAACATTTAAATAACTACATATAAACAGCATATCTTCTAAAGAATTATAAACAAAAAATTTATTATTTTTAAGATACAATTTTTGTTTTATAAAATATTATTCTCATTTGTTGTTGAAAATATCACAAATAAATTGCATATATCTACATATATGCTATAGCTTAAAGAGAAAACATTTGCTATTAATTATATGTCTGATAAAAAACTTAACGAAATAATAATTAGAGTCAATCAATATTTTGAAGCTTTAATACCTAAATAAGGCTCGTTACCTTGAAATATATAAGTATTCTATCTATCAGATTATAAAATGGTTATAAATGAGACATGTACAGAGTTTATATAATAGGTGGATTTGTTGGAACCATTGTGCCTATGTAAGTAAACAAATGTGTTTTATAATATCGTATTCAAATTTAAGACATTTTGTAGTTAATTGATAATAATATCATTATTTATTTTTTAATGTTGGTATCTTCTTAAAAATCTGAAACTATTTATGAACGCTTGATAAGACACTAAACAAAATTTAAAAAATAATATTTATAAAGTAGTGTTAGTGAGACTAAGTGTGGTTACTTGCCCTCTCTTGATGCTCATTATTTTAAATGGACTAATTGAACAGATTTATAAATATTAAGTTCCTACTACATATTTTTGATTATCTAAAATGCAATCAATTCAAACTTTTGAATTTTAAATGTGAATATTTGTTTTTAAAAATGATGTCGATCCTATAGACTATAAAGCTAAATTTATGCAAGACAGACGGTAGATATGGGACTTGGTGATATTTTTTGTTACCAGTAATTTACCTTACTAATTATATCTAATATGTAGAAACAAATTTCTTTTTATAGAATGCAGATTTAAATTAACATATCTAAATAGTCTGAATATATTGTTTATACTTAATTAAATATACTACTTTAGGTTGTTAAACTATTCTATTTAGATTTCTACATAAGTGTGTATATCACAATCTCATTATGTCTATCATAAAGTAATGAATACACAGAGCGTCGACTCCAAGGTGGTTGCTATGCCAAAGCGTAAATAATTTGATTATCTCTCTAAAGTCTATTTTAACTTAATGAAATATATTAAAATGAGTATTAATCTGGTTAAATATATTTGTAATATATACTTTTACGTATAAGAAGTTACAAGATCTCTAATGAAGTCATTTATTCATTAATACATATAATTTTGTTTAAAATGTACTTTGTTTATTTTCTATCCGCCGCCATTATCGTTTTCTTACTTTCATCAAACGCGTATTAAAATGGTGAAAAATAATAAAAAATGAGCTATATTTCTATTATGACAACTATTTATGAGCAATAAAACCTGCATATTATTGCAAAATAAGACTATTTGATAATTCTTTGAAGACAATCTTGCCTATCTCACTGAAACTTATCAAGACAGGATTCCCAAATGCATCAAACTTTAATTAATTTAAAACAATTGTTATCCACTGTTAGACATTAATCCAATAATATGTTGATTATTTTCGATTCGTGAAACAAAATAGACGAAATCACACATCTTATTAATAGAAAGAATTTTGCAATTTGACCGCTGTTAGTGTTAAATCCTGCATTTTGTATACATCATCTTGCATTCCTTCAAAAATGATTTTATTGACACTCCAAATAAAATTTTCCTATTATACTAAAACTCCCGAAAAAATGATATTCGTTGATAAATTTTCGGATATTAATGCTCTGCTTTGGAAAAATTACTATTTATGATTTAATCCTGTTTTATTCTTGGATGCTCGAATGCGTATCGATCACCACTATATTTAGTCCATTGGTAGTCCATGTGACATCTTATTATTGAAGACATAGCCAATTTTTATATCATTGTTTTGACAAGTACATACTTATAAGTACCCTTTGAAAATCAAGGATAAACTGTATGATTTAATATCAGATCTTGGCTGATTCATACACACATTCAAAATTGACGAAAACATAAAATCACAGAATGTATAGAATATAAATTGGAAAATTCAAACTTCCCGCAACGTAACACTTTCAAATATAACTGATGTGACAGCTTTATTAATGGATATATCAAAACGTCGAAGTTTTTAATGGATGTATATCATTAATAATAAAAATAATGCTTTTGTCACTTTAATCTCTGGATGAATCAATATAGTACAATTTTATATTGACATCTATGCATCATTGCATTTCATGTTTATTAAGTTTATTTATTATATTAAAAATATTTATATATTATACTACAATTTTGAATTTAATGCGTATTTAATATTTCATTTTATTGTACTACTTATAAAGTTAAAAAATTAAAAGTAGTACATAACATATTTTTATATAACTATTTCATATCTCTTTAAAATAATAATGAATATTAAATTGACTCTACCAGTAAACTTTTGTAAAATTATTCAGATATAGATGCAAAATATCTTAAAGTCAACCCTCTGTTTATTCTTTACTCTGTGATGTCTATATTTAATTATATAATACTAATTATCTAAATTATTCATTTATTTAATTAACGAATAATTATATTAATATTATTCATAGCCACAAACAACTTAGAAATTGTTTCGAAAATTATACGAGTCTCAACCGAGATTAGTCAATCTAGTGCTCAATGGTGTAGGTGTTAATACGCGGACAACGAAATATATATACAATATCTATTTTATCGGGGTGTTTCACAGTTGTGGTTTAGTTAAGCTGCAGGTTAACTAAACCTCAGGTATAAGTTAGACCTGAGGTATAAAGTGGTGCTTCACAGTTGTGGTTTAGCTGCGGTCTAACTTATACCACAGCTAAACTTCACCTTTTCTGGAGCTGTAGTTTGGCTGTAGTTTAGTTATTCCTGAGCTTTTAACCAATAGAAAGATCCTAGCAACGGAGGAATTCCCCTTATATTATGTATAGAAATTATGGTAAATAATTGCTTTCTCTCTCTCTCTTTCAGATATCTAACCACATATTTATTATATTGCGTGTTTATTATTTAGCTTACTTTTTTTATTTATAGATATGTTAATGACACTTAAATAAAAAAATCCGAAAAAAGCATTTTTATTGTATGATGCATTTGTTTGACTATTATTTATGGACAGAAAACGTTAGTTATAGGCAATGTTACAAAGAATATAATAGCTTTCAATACTTCATTCGAATAAAATAAATATTTAATCACCAAAATGAGTATCATATATGTTAAATGTGCGTCATTGTAATTCAGAAAGTTAATCTGTAAACGTGCTATGATATCGCGACGAGTATCAGCTCCTGGATTTACATTGTCGTTCCCTCTAATTGGCATCTCCTCCGGGTCAATAACATTCGGAGGATCTGGTTCCTCCTGACGTTTTGCAAAGTTATGCAATACTGCAGTTGCAATGATAACTTTGCAACACCGTTTAGGTCGAAATCGCCAAGTATTGCGAAGTCATTGGAATCGACTTTTCCACACTCCAAACATCCTTTCCACCACATTTCTTGTACAAATCTGAGATATGTTGTACCGTATCTCGGGTTGTGTGGTTGGATTTTGTAAAGGGGTTAGTATATAAGCAGTACATGCGTAACCCCGTCACCCAAGAGATAACCCGTATAGTCTCCATTCTCGAAACGAGCATATAATGACGAATTCATCCAAATTCGTGACTTGTGTGACTTGTGTGACTCGTTACTAATCTAAAATTATAAAATTAATATAATACACCGGGTTTCAGTGTCATGCTTTGTCAACTTTCCATAGTTGAACAACCAAAAATATAGATATAATATAGGTTTGAAAACACCTGTAAATGGAAACAGACGGTAAACCTGCTATATGTGAGGTTTAGCGTACTATGTAAAAGTCCTATCTGACTTATACCACAGCTCTGTGGTTTAGCTGTGGAATAGCTGTGGTTTAACTAAACCTCAACTGTGAAACACTGAGTTATACCACAGCTAACCTGCAGCATAACTTTATGCTGCAGGTTAACTAAACCTCAACTGTGAAACACTTAATCCGGAGCTGAGGAATAGCTAACCTGTAGTTTAACTAAACCACAACTGTGAAACACCCCGTATATACTTTATATGCTTCTTAACTTACCTAAGTTTAAAAATACTTAACAAGCTATAAAGCAAAACATTTTTCATTCAGTTCGAGTAGCAATGTTATTTGCTAGTTCAACATCATTTGAAATAAGTAAACATGTAATGTATTTTATATTTATTTAAATATACCATGAATATGTATACCATAAATAATTTGAATATTTTGAGTATTATTTTTAACTTTATTTCTTATTTTATTGTTCACTGAGAACGTTTTATTGTTGTTTCAATGTTGTTTCATTGAAGAAAACTTTGAAATTGGATTTATTATTATATTTTAAAATAAAAATATACTTTAAAATAAATACTTTTTATACTTATTCTTTAGAAAATGTCTTAACATAGAAATGCTAACACTATTAATGAATAAGTATAGGTCAAACGAACTTATCTATAACTGTTTCTACTATAAATATATGCCTTACGAGTTATCGTTTAACAATAATTTTATACCATCGGCGTTAGGGTTAGATGAATTGAGTTCACTTCAATTCACTCAATATTTCTGTTATTTTCTGTTTTCTTATTTCATGATCTCCATTGACAGTTGATGAATTCCTGTTTGGACCAGATAAAGCAGTCTTGGGAGGACACCCTTCTTGAATTGGACATGAAGTTGACACGTTACGCTCGGAGTCGAGCTGAAACGGACGAGGTGTGTTTATTGGAATACATACTACTAGGCTTCTAGAGGGTACATTATGTAGCATTTATAGCGAAATGGTAAAGAAACGTTAATAGTTTTAGATATTGTTGATGGTGTGTGTGTGTGTGTGCGCGGCTTCGCGTCCTAAGGTACGAGGTTACCGCCGCGACGTCCCCCGTAATCACGGACGGAGGGAGCCTCCCCACACCGATACTCAAACAATTGTTGATGGTGTATCTATTTTCCTTTTAAGTCATCTCATTTGTAAGTTTAATTCTTAGAGTGAATTTTTCTTTATTTAAATATCTTACTAGTTAAACTTAATCGATTTTTAGAATTACTATTTCTTTTAAATCGAATCCATTTATTATATATCAATAAAATAAATTGTTTTATATCATTTTATTGACATAATTTACCAGCATCTCGTATATAAATATTGTTACAAAATAACAAAACTCTTTTTAAACTACTGTATAAGAATTTGTTTTATTCTCTTCGTCTTTTTTACAGAATGCTATATTTTGTTATATTTTTTAGTTTAAGGAAGTGAATAAAATTTCGTATTTCTTTGCTGCTTCGACTGCTTATTAAGACTATACAATCATGTTCCTTTTTATTATAATATTTATTTTAAATAGAAATGGCAATTATAACTAGAAATTTTATTTATATGCTGACAATATTTATTATAATTAACATCTAGGTAACATGCATTACTGAAATATTTTTAACTTTAACGTGTTTCTAGTTGAACGATTACATTAGTAAGTAATATCGTTTGCAACCATGCTAATCTTAATAGTTTTATTAATATTTTAATATTTTTTAGAACTGGTCACTGCGAAATGAACTTCTAGAACTTCTTCTTTTTGGCCACTGTCGGTAATTATGCTTTACAGCTCTTATTGATTATATAAAATATTAACAAATAACTTATAATCTAGAAAATTATTAGGATATTATCAACTTCTTTATATTTTAGAGCCAAATTAATAGATTTCTTACACCTATAATAACATAGTATATTTTTAAAATATTAATATCATATTGTATCAGTTACAGTTGAGATCTTTTTAAAATCTTTTACAGAACTAATATAATAAATGAAATAATCATGTTACGTAATATCTACACATTTCAGGTATCAATTGCGCACTTTTCTTATCGACGAATGGACGGCTGCTGGACTAAAACGGTTGGGCGTTACCATAGCCAACACCTATGAGAGCATTCATAAGATTTGTCATAAACAGATTGAGGTGTACGTATTGTTATATTTGCAGTGAACCGGTTTCTCGGATTCACTTCTTTCTTCTTCTTTTCGTACACTTTTCATACATAATACATATATGATGCTAGTTATTAGTGGTTGTCTTTTAAATAGTATCAAGTTTTTGTACATTACATAATTCCATATGAAGTTTTTCAGTTGTGATTGTTGAGTGTTGACTTCAATAATGAACTATTTTTATACTCTATTAGTTATTTTTTAAATTTATCTATAACATTAAAATAGTTATATTTTGAATTAGTCTATATATTAAATTATATATTATACTATATTTAAATTTTAAAGTATGGGTATATATAAATGGAATACAGATTTTATTTTTAATCTATAGTATATTTTTAAACCTGTTAGAACTAAAGTTAGTACTTTATGCAATATATTTTATAATTAAGTTCTGTCGTTTATTTAATGCGGCTAGCTTTTAGAGCAAAATAAAGTTTTATGGAAATAGTTTATAATGGATAATACAAAATCGTGTGTACTATTACAACTAATACTATTTTTTTATATCCCTAATAGTTTGTTGACTAATCACAGGTTAGATTATCAAGATTTAAGATTTGTTCTTGAAATTCATAATTATTTTCGTTTTCGTAATAATGATCTTTTATGATATTCAATTCTATATAAATAGTCTATTTTGAGTTCTATAAAAATGAAATTTATTTTATTTTACAAATAGTTTTGATACCAGTGTCAATATCAATATATTGATGTATTAATATTTACTCAGGGTATTTTGAGTTTTATAGTCAACGCAGTTATTAAATTTGTTTCATTTGTATAATTAATTATTGTTTATTTTTATATTATTTTTTAAATCCGTTTATTAAGTATAATTCGAGTGAAATAGTCATATGTTTCCTTGTAGACCCCAAAGTATCTCGTTGTCCCCCCCCCCCATATATAGACTCCTTCAGTGGGTTCTTCTCCATGCCACAGAAGTCTTGGGTATGGTGCGTGTGGAGGAGCGCTACGGAGCTCTGGGCATCTCGGAGGACAATGTCCGCCAGTTGATCAGAGATGCGGGTGCCGCACTACAGAAGACACAGGAAGTGCAGCTGTTAGTTAGCTCAAGTAGCTTCTGTTATAGTTTCTATTGTATATTAATAGGCATAAAGTTCTGCCGATATTTAAGTATGTAGTGCATTGATAAGCATGCAATTATATGTAGAACTAATAATAAGTGTACCCGGTTAACCCGTCGGTGGGTATGCATTTTATACTACTTTTAAAAAGTGGAGATGTATTGAACGATGAAATGCATTACCCTGAATTTTTTACTCAGTGACTAAAACATTTCAATCAACTAAAGTAAATATTAAATAGAATTTGGACTATGTTAACTAAACATACTTTAGGAAATAATTAAAAGCAATATAAAATATATACCCCCCTCCACGGACAAAGGGTTAAGTGCGACTGTTAAGCAAAACTCGAAAAACTGTTTTCCCAATAAAATGTATCATCATTTGCATTTTTTACATTCATGTGTTAATACTGTAATATATGTCTTTCGAATATAATGAGAAGTAGATGAATTTTAATGACATTGCATCAAAAATTTGAAAATTATAAATGGGGTTCATAAAAATTCACCCAAGTCACACATAAATAGCAAAACGAATTTATTGTAGCCATTCAATAATAACTTATAATGCTTTACGCCAACACATTGGAAGTAAGAACAAAGCAAACTTGTTCTATAATTGAAAGCAGTAGACAAGGTCGAAGGTCATTTGAGTGTCTTAAATGATATAAATATATCCCTGACGTATATTTACTTTTTCAGTGTACCCTTTTTTATGTAAAATTTGTAAATACATTTTATTTAAATAGTTCCTTTTTTATTTCACTTTTTAATAGCAGTAATATTATATGAAAATATTTAATTATACATTTCTACATATTATTATGTGCAATCTTTATGTCTATATAAAGCAAATTTGAATCCAATTTCACCTAATCATTTAGTTAATTTCATTGTAAAGTATATAAATTTGTATTTTTTGCTACTCACGTGAATTAAGAGAAATATGCTACTCAAAGAATTAAAATTGTTTTGGTCAGTTGATTTGCATTATGTTTTATTATCTTCAGTCGTATTGTATTTTATTTTTTTTACATATTTTAGCGCTATTTTATGTAATATATAATTGTTCATGTTAATTTAAATGGATTATATTGTTGTAACTAATTAAATTCGTTGTTACATTATTTATATGATAATTTTATTAGGAAATTGACTTTTTATTTTGTTAATATTTTATATTAATTTTTAATTATTTATATTATATGTTATTCGTATATAATTTTAATAACTAATTTAATGTAAATATCATTACAGTGTGTAATACTACTAGGGGTTATTTGAAATAAAAGTACAATTATCATACTATAAATTACCTACTGTATATTAAAACAAAATTTGAACTACTGAAGAATACTTTAATGTTTCTACTGTTTAACATAGGGTGATTGACAAAGCAACAAAACATCTGAAAGCATTTTTCCGCTGGCTTTATGCAAGTAAGTTTATTTTTCGATACGAATGAAATGTAATACAATAAATTTAAATCATTATTACTCTATCTTGATAGACTTCATCTAATTATATATTCCTGTTAAATTTCCTTTTCTACAGGTATTCTGGAACTTTCAGATGAAAAACTTTCTGCCGATCTACTAAAGGTAAGATAATTGGAGTAGTTAACACAATTTGTTTTCATTGAAATATTGTATTTGTAATGTTTTACAAATGTTTCACAATTTTTTCAATGTCTTCCTGTATAAATTGAAATCTAATTTTATTTACAATTTTAAACTTCTGTAAATTTTTTGTTGATACTCTTTATTTTTCTAAGCGTTCTAAGGCATATTTTCAAAGATAATAATAAATTTAAATCAATTGTTGAATGTCGAAATTCATGCCTGGTAAATACGTGCGAAAAACTTTTACAACACTGTATAGAGCTATAATACAAAGCACCGGTCCGTGACTATTGACTACCAGGACATTCGACCGCTGCCATTTGACAGCAAGGACATTTTGACCGCCAGCAGTAATACAATATAGACATTAATATTAAAGAAAAAACAGATAAGGAACACGGAATATTCATGCTACGATTAATGGCTCAAAGTTCCTGTTATACAGTCCTGTGATTGTTCCTCAAATTCCTCAATTTTTTAAGCTTCCTCAAATTTATTCAAAAAGCTAAAATTCTTCAAATTTCTTAATATGATTTTTTTGATTTTTTTTTCAATAGTAAAATATTATTTTTTATGCTGTGCAAGTCTATTTAAATACTTAAATCATTATATTCCAGCATTCTCTCTATTTATACATAAAGCTCCCAAAAAGAAACTAAACATTTTTCGCGCGAAGCTCGTAAAATTTTCCTCCGCTCGCTCGCCATAGGTCCAAGGGATTTACGGATTTTTAAAATTCACTGAATGCCTGATTACTATTCTTCAAATTTACACGAAATAATCCTCAATTTTTGTTATGGTCAATCACAGGCCTGTGTTATATTAGATAGATAGAATATAATAGATACATATATTTCTTTTAATTATTTTAAACGTGATACAAACTGGGATTGTTTGTAAACTTTATTCAAAATTAACACATTTAGTAGCTAAATTCACAATTTGGCATAATTTCACATTTTATAGTTTATTTTACCATTTTTAAAATGAGCTATTTTACTGTTTCAACATGTACTTTAAAGTCCACTTTTTCGCTCTAGTTATCTCATGATGCCATGTATGACATGTTCTAGTCGAGCTCTTCGGAACAACGCCTTGTTGTAGACTTCATCACGGACCAGCTCAAGCCAACCATTGTCGGTGGAAAGATTGAAAGCTATCATATTGAACTAGTGGAACAGGTAACATATTCCATTTTATAATATTAGTTTATTTTGTGTTTGAGTTAAAAAATATATCTCAATCTTTGATTTTTAATGAGATTGTATATTTTCTAGTTTTCTGTATTATAAACGGGAGCATCAAACTTTATTATAGCATTCTGACCGCAAATTTAGAGTTTAAATGGTCATCTTACAGTGTGGATATATGTATAATTTAAAAAAATCTACTGACTACTTCATTGTCTGTCATGAACATATAAAATGGAATAGTAATATGTTTACTCTAAGTGAAAATAAAGATTACATTCAAACTGATGTGTTTTTTACTGAAATATATTAAAGTTGATATAAAACGAAATATTTATATTGAATATTTGGGAATTGTTAATCAATATTATTAAAAACATGATGATAATATTATAATTTATGTTAAATTTTAAAGCGTCTTTCAAAACTTTGTATAAATATATGTATATTATTATCATGATATATTAATGTTTTTCAATGATATGTGTAATGCATTATTTTGCTAAATTGTATCGCATTTATAAGTATATTATATGCATCTGTAAATAAATGTGCCAATTTATTTAAATATTTTCATGTCGCTATTTTTATTATATATCGTGTATTGAATTCTTTTTTGAGACGGATGTGTAATATAGTACTAATTATATTGTGGTGTTGCTATCTATTTTTTTATTATATCAATATGGAATTATGTTTCCAATATTAGAGCTTTGTGCTTAATAACTTTCTAATCGAATACAAATTACACGATTAAAATGATTTGGGAAATTGTTTACCATTAGTAATCCATATAATTATTAATCAGGTATTATTTTATTAATAGTATAATAAATAATCATATAATATTTCAGTTTTATTATAATATTTTTATTTTGTCAACGTATTATAAAGTTTTAAAGCGATGACTAATTCACTTATTTAAATGGAGCTATATTTATTTTTGTAATTTTAAAGTTAAGTTTTTTTACAAAAACAGTGTTACTTTATTCTTCGTGAATTTTTAATATACTTCATGGTGCACATGCTAGTTATATATATAGTTCCCTGAAACATATATATTTTTAATATTTCACAAATGAGTGTCTTTTTTATTGATTTGAAATATGTTTTTTTTTGTTATTAAATAAAATAAAAGTTAAAGAATTAATACACAATGTTTATAATTTTGTTATTGAACATAATTAATAATTATAAAATCATTTTTTTTGTGTTTCTTTTAAGCATTAACCTAAAATATAATAGTACTCTTTTGTGTTTTACTTTATGCTGATTATGTTGTAGTAAAAATATCATACAATTATTGTAGTCGAAAATAATAAATTTAACGCATTCTGATATTGTAATAATCTAATATTTTAGATCGTTTGTTAATTATGTTATGATACAAACATTACTAAGTAGTAGTAATATGGTTGCCGTTATTAAGATATAGGTATAAGTTTCATTAATTTAGTTCGTATTCAGTAGTAAATGGTCCAACAAAATACTTATGTTATTTCATTATACCAAAGTTATATTAAAAAAACTAAAATTATCGAACATAGAAACATCTATAGAATTCTGAGAATAAGATGCACTATGATTTACTAATAGTTAATTATATTATTGTTACAACAATAATAGAATTATATTAATACTAAAATAATTAGTAATAAGAAATTAATATGGTGTAAAAATCTGTGCTGGGCGTAATTCAATTGTAAAATATCTATGCCTTATAATTTTACAGTAAGTTTTTCTTTCTTTTAATTAATAATAACTAAATTTGTTTTAACATTTTCCCGTTACAGTATATGATTGCGGGTGACTTAAAGAAACCTTTTGAGTCCGTATTTAATAATGATCTTCATTCTGAAATGCGTTTTGTAGTCAACAGAGCTAAATATGACTGCGAAAATTCAAATCCAGGTAAGTCGATTTTTTATACAAGTTTATTTTAGTTGTTTTGAAATGTGTATGTATTTATTTATTACTTAATATAAAATGTAAATATATTTGCTTTTTAAATCCAAAAATGCAAATCCAGGTTAGTTATAATTTAATTTTACTTGTTTTTTATATGAGTATTCATTGATTGTTATTTAACGGTTATCCTAGCGATTATTTCATAAATATTGCATATGAGACATGTTTTTAGGGATTATTTCTAATAAAGAATGTCTTAAAACATCTAAATTTGATATTGCTATCCGTTTATTTAAATTAAAATAAGAATGTGGGAAACACATGCTGCATTAAAATAATTTTTTGTAATTTTTTATTGTACATAAGTATGACTTCGTCGAAATATTCTAAAAATATTTTGCAACAAGGGCTTTCTACCTTCCTATTTTAATTTGATTCAATACTGCCAATGGAAGCCAAATATTTTATAACTACATTGTGATTGCTTCGTTAATATTTACAAAAACAAAAAAAGTTATCTGTGAATATTTATTCAATATAAAATAGTCTCCCTTTCTTAAATTTCTGTTATACTTATGTTGTTATTTTTTCTCAAATTATTGCGTTTTGTCAGTTGTTTTCAATAAACATTATTGTGATTAGAATTTATTACTCGGATTTTCTTTATTTGAATTAATTGCTTAATTATTTTATTTTATAATATTTAAATTCTACATTTTGATAATCTTTTTTAGAGGCCACGTTTTTTATATTGAATGTTTTAAAATTTAATTTATATTTTTATAATGAACTTAAATAAATTGTTAAAGAGTATTTTTTTAATATTGTGTTATTAAGCAATAAGTATGCTTTACTACAAATCAAACTTGAGGAATTGATTTGGTCAGCAAAGAAATATATATCTATTTATATTTACAAGAAACATGTTATAATAATATACACGTAGAATGTAATATTTATATGTTTATAATACTTTATTTATTTGTGTTGGATTGTATAATCAATATTTCTTTTCAGATGGGATATTCCAATTCTTCACAAATACCTCTTTAGTTGATGTCATGCATGATCACCTTTACAAAAATATGGCGCAGACTTTCAACCTTAACTGGGTAACTTTTTTCACATTCTCTTAAATCTAATTATATTGGGTATTGTTTTTAGTTACATGAATTTGTTCATCTTTTATTTTAAGATGTTATATGTATAAAAAAATTGCTATCAGTAAATTTGTACACGTCTTTGAGATAGTAATACTGTATAATTTAATTCAACTCTAAAAATATATGTTATAGTTGAACGCTGATTGATATAGGTGCTCACATATATTTTATGGTCGCCTAATTTGACCACATGGAGATTAACTATATATTTCATATTTCAGGGAGAATTTACTAATAGACACATTCAGATTCACAACTCTTCTTTCATTACATTGCTGCAAATGGGGTAAGGAAACTCTGTGTTCTGACATATTTTCTTTAAGCCTAGTTGTGTAATTATAAATTATTGAAAAGATTTAGATTATTCAAATATTTGCGAAATACTATGATGGTTATAATATTATATTTTTAAAATTGTTCATTTGAGGTGAATTGTTTTGTTATTTAGAATGAATGAGGTTTTAAGAAAATATATTTATTTCAATTTTACAAAATACGTAATTGCATTAATTGATGTATTGTGTATTTTTAATATGACAATGATTACTGATAATTTTATTACTACAGCTTACTTTATTAAGATTAATAAATAGAATGTGAAACTATTAAGTCTATTGTCGTTTCAAAAATGTATAAGTTGAATTTTTCATCCGCATCAGTTAAGTCGATTTGATTTTTGACAGACAGAGGACGCATTGTATAAATCAGTCCGTCTGAAATCGAAATTTTCTCATTTGCGAACTGATTTTCTGCATGCTATTTGACAATTTACTCAGATTTTTTATCGCGATATCCGTTTTATAGTCCATCTGCGATTCTATTTTAATTTAGATGAGAATATTGTTTATAATTATGAAAAAACATAATATTTTGACTCTTTCACGTGATACCGCTTACCATGTTTTTGTAGTCGTTTTTTTATTTACTTTCCCTACATACAGGGAAGTTGCGTCTCAAGTTGCAATGTCACGCAATTTACCGTGATATAATTCTGTATTTAACTATCAATTGTTTTTATATGAACAAATTTTTATAACTATAATTCAGTTTTCTATAATTGACCTGTTATTGTCCTTTCCCCACTAACAGTGACCTTGAGGATGTGAGTTTGTCGCTAATGACAACATGCGAAGAGGGTGACGAAAGCGAGGGGAAAACGACTTACTTTTGGACCGCTTTTATTCTTCCCTCTAGAGACACTCTAGCTGTTGTCAAGGAAACAGGTGGTACTAAGTGAGTGCTTTTCAAAAAATGAATCAATAAATGAATTACACTGGCCTCGTAATTAAATTTGGTCTTCAGAGGCTTAAGTCAATTTAGCTTTTAGATGTAAAACTATATTAGTGTTAAATTTCTTTATGTTATTCTTTATCAGATATGCTAACAGAAAGTTAACAAGATCAAAACAAGGCTGTCAGCTGTCTTGGTACTTCTAATATTATGAAACTACCCATTTAGATTTATTTATTATTATTGTACTAATTATTATACAATGATAAGTTTTTACATTTTTTATTTTATTTTGAAATAAATGATGCACCGAAATTTAACAACGCTCCCAATTGCTATTAGTATTTATTTCAAATTACTGGTTAACCAGCGCAACTGGTTAAATGCTGAAACAAAGTGGAAATAAAGAACATAGCTTCGAAATACTTTGTAATTAATTTTTGTAAAAATCAAACTGGTGACTACTACTTTACGTGTTATATTTAGTTATATGTACGTGTTATCTTGCTTTATATTATTTCTATTGTATTTATGATCTTTACCACTTTTAAATTGAAGTTCACACACAAACTGATATAATATGTCTAAGACTTGTATCACATCTCGCACGTAATCGCAGTTGCTTATAATCAGTTGTTAATCGCTCCGCTATTAAAATTTATAAAATAATACTTAAATATTATATTTTTATTACTTATGTCTAATCTACATATATATATATATATTTCAATATAATATAATACTATATGTATGTACATTTTTGATAAGTATACATGTTTCCTTTGTACGATCTTGTAGAGACTACTTTAATTGATATGTTTAATGCTTCGTTCACACGGTTCGATTTTCTTTCCAATTCGATTTGACTTTAGTCGAAAGTGTGACCACACAAATAAAATTTGCTTTGATTCGACTTTCGATTTTAGTCGAAGTCAAATCAAAAGAATAGAACATGTTCTATATTTCATTAGATTTTTCAAATTATGTTTATTACTTAATAATAATGGCTTTAAATACATGTAGTATAAATGTATAGCTGTATAACTAGTATAAATAAATTGTATATATTCGAGACAATCATACATATTTACAAAACAAATTGTTTTTTTGCTAAATGTAGAGAGAGGGCATTTAAAATACTTTTTTATCGTAATTTAATTGTATCATATCATGTTTATTAATAATAATAATTTCATTCAGGATTACTAGGGGTAATACATTATACGCTAATGCTTTTCTTATTTTTAATTGTTAATAAGTAAAGTATTACAAAACGCTGAAATGTTGAAGCCAAATAACATAATGCGGATGCTCTTTTCGATTCGATTAATCGAAACAAAGTCGAAAAGAAGAAAAAATCGAACCTTGTTGACGCAGTATAATTATAAAAATATTTATATACAATTTCAGTAATTATAATATGTAATCAGTAGTATGTCTTCCTTGTCGTTTCATTCAACGATGCAGTCAACGATTTGCACTTCTCATAGAATTGAACCACATTCCACGTGATGATTCCAAAGAAACGGGGTATGTAATCTGGTAAAAAAACTGATTTTATATTAATATTATTTTAAGATATATAAAATGCTATTTAATTTCATACTTTCAATTAGAAGCAAAGTACTAAACTTAATTTTATTCAATCGAATTAAATATATAAAGCCTGATTTACACGGCAAATTTAAAGTGTATTAATAAATTTTCTCGTGTAAGATTTTTGGTAAATTTGATATTACCGGAAAATAATTAAGCAGTTCTGAGTTTTTCTCGGCACATTTATTCGATAAACGTTTTTGATTGGCTAATTGGTCACTAATTTTTTTTATTAGTTTACTTTAACAAATTGACATTTTTTTATAACTCTGTTTACTATACGTGTTTAATATTATATTGCTTCTAAAGCTTTTCAATGATAAAGACATGAACCTACGCCTTCTATTACCCTGTATATACTTGTTATAGCGTTATTATATTCCTCTAAAAATATATATTAGTATGTTTGGAGTTATTGCTAAATAAATATGTATAATTTATAATATGATGTATTATATAGTACGATTTTTACGTTATTTTTTATAAATATATATTTTCTAATATATATATAGAATACAAGATATTTTATGTTTTCTGTGTAAGCTTTATATAAATCAATTAACGTAATGATAGGATATTTCTTTTAAACTTAATGCATAAATACATAAAATATCATGAAAGGTGTATGGGTAAAAATAATATAATCTATATCTATAAATATTCAAAATCTAGATACTGAGTTCATCATACACGAATAAACTAAAATATATTTTTGTTACTAATTTCTACTACAAAATTATACAATTAGGCTGTACTACAATGTCAGTATTTTGTATTAAAACAACAGATCCATCAATTATGGAAATTTATATAGTAATTTAAAAGACGTGATAAGCCAGTTTTACTACTGATTATTATTTTAATCCAATATGGCGTATTACCTTTTGACAGCGGATACACCATCGAGGACACGAAGTTCTTCAGTCCTCAAGTCGTGACTATGATCGTGTCCAAGCAGACTTCACCAAATAGTCCTTCAACCTTCAATGGACTTATCTTCCTCTCCATGGATCGATTGGCAGACTACTTTACACCGCTAACATCATCCGAAGACTCCTGCGTTTATCCGAATCCTCACATGTACGTACCTCTGCATTTCATGTTTCTGCAGTATGGTATATTAATATGGTGATTGTTGGCGACTTGAAAAGACCATCCAACACTCCACTGTGAAAACACAGAAAAAACTTACAGATTTTTCCATGTGATCTCTAAGTACGAGTAGCATGTATTTTACTCTATATGCATAAAACTGTCATAAAATACATATGTACATACATATATCTATTCATTTAAATGTTTTAAATAAAGAGTTAAAACCGGCTATACCGGATTTCCGGCTATTACAGATTTTTCATTGGAACCAAGCGATCCGATATATGCGGATTTGACTGAAGTTGAGCATAGGTTATTGAAATAATACAATTGTTTATTATTTTGTATAAGGTATTTTTATGTAAGTGGATTTGTGAGAATTAATGAATATATCTTCTTTTACAGGAATATTAAAAGTTACTGAAAGTAGCTCGAGCTTTTTTATTAAAAAAATTGTAAGCTTTTGATAGATCAATTAATTTGTAAAATTACGATACAAGTCTTCCAAATATAAATACTGCTTTTGGTGGTAATATTATATCATCAACAAATTAAATATGAAATTTATATTATTGTTATATTTAGTGTTATACATATTTTTGTTACTTCAAATTATACATTTAATAAATAGAATTCTGAAAACTGATATTGTTAAAATAGCGCTGGTTACATTTCATATTTTAAAATTAAATATGGATGATCCGAATAAATGAAAGTGAATTTACATTCACAGATTCTAATTTCTAAAACAATATACATGATGCTCGTTTTTTGCTTTTAGTGGCCCGAATTCATTTTGATTAGAAAGTTTTATTCAGTATTACATCTTGAAAAGTTATACATACTGTATATAATGTATTTTTATGTTTTCCTCTTTTAGTACTAAAGTGAACTGCTCCGACTTCCTGTCAGAAGCTAATGTTGAGCGTCTTCCACGTCGGGCTACTCATCTGGAAGTAAATGGAGTTAGAAATATCGTTTTTGTGGTAAGTTTCCATTTATATAGAGATTAAACTTTTTATTTATTTTGTATATTTTTAATTAGTAATATTGTGACTTTAATATTGAAATTGTGCTATTTGAAAAGTTTTGTTTATGTAATTCATATTTCTTTGTTTGTAGCTCTTTGATTCTGAACAGCAGTGTCGTACCTACATTTTGGAAACACCAGACGAATTATCGGAAGCAATGGAAACGACTACTGAATAATGTCTGACTGTTTCCTCTCTCTCATTCTAGAATAAAAAGTGTTGCATTAAGATAGAAATTTTAAAATTCTCTGTACATAATAAAAGTTTGTATATATAGATACATATGTATATTCCATATCTGAATCTGCATTTATTATACTGATGAAATTTTATTATTTATAATATTTCAAGTAATGTACTTCAATACTTCAATAAAATCATGTTTGTTATTCTAATAATATTCTAATAATTATTATCTACAAATGACTAAAACTAAATGTACAGATTGAATGTTAAATAAATTAAAATTTTCTATTTCGTGTTTTATTTAACTTTTGTATACGAATGCGGAACAAAAATTAAATTCAAAATTGTGGTCTGTACATCTGTAAAAATAATCTTTGGAGCTTGTTTCGAGAAAAATATTTCTCTGTTTAAACATTTTTTCCGTTAATGTCTTCGCTTGTTTCCGTCTATGATACAAGGCTTCTTTTTTATATTTATTGTACATATTATAGAGTATTGATAGATAGAGTTGCAACTCTTCTTGATTATTGATAATAGTTTGTACTACTATTTTCTTTCCCTAAAAATTTTGTGAAATAATACTTTAAATACAATATCTCTTAAATAGTAAGTGTGTAATAAAATATTTAGATACAAATGTTAGTAGCTAAATAATTTTATAGATTGATGTAACATGCAAAAATGATATGTCTTGGTAATTAATCTAATAATTATAAAAATATTACTACTTATTTCTTACCCATTTTGGCAAACTTAATTAAAATACAACGATTTTCTATCGACAAAAATGTACAAAGGGGTGCATATAAAATCAATAAGAGTCAAAACTATGTTTACGTCACTCTATATATGGTACATATATTGTGTTTAACAAAAGAAATCCCGGTTATCAAGCAATATAATTATTTATTAAAGCTAGTAATGTTTAGTTTTTACACCAAACAATATCACGTGTTCAAGAAGAGCTCAAAAGGTACAATTAAAGAAAATATATGGAATGATTATTTGAAAGTATATACATGTGACGAAATTTTTTGTGTCAAATTAATCAATTCAACAACTGTGATTTGCCAGTCAAATACTATACTCTAAAATGCGCGTCATGAATTATCTAACATTAATATATATGACCTACTTTGAAATACACCGAAACATCATCATTGAACTCGATGGTATTAATATTTGTTAATATTTAGCGCTAGGCGATTACGTTGATACCAAACATATTTAATGCACTCTAGCCTGATTTATTAATGGTCAAAGATAGGTCTATTCTCCTATAACATTAATGAATAGGGGTGTTAGCATAGATACATCTACTCTAAAACTAGTCATTTAAACAGTATATACCTATCTATGAGTGTTAGCATCTCCGAAGCTAAATTATTATTATTTTGATTTTCATCAGTCTATATCGATTGATATTGACATCTTATTGGAAAATATATTTCTGCATAAAACTAATATTTTCTTAAAATCACCTCAATTACTATACAACCCTTGTATAATTACTCTATGATACAACCATTAAGAGTAATGAATGCCGTAATTTATTTTTTACTCTGGCTACAACAGTCTATCTAACAATAAGTTACGAAATAAAAGCGTAGATTTAAAGAGATCTAGCCATTAGGCAGAAAATCATGTGACAATATTTCAAGGTATAGCGAAAAATTCTGATATGGCAAGATATTTGTATGTTCTTATTTTGATTAAAAAAGCTTACATTTCCATATTCAAGTTTTTACAGTAAAATAAAATGCATAGGTACAAGACATATGATGGTCATCAATAAACATATATACATATTATTAAGTAAATCAATAACATTAACGATGACTTAATTCAAGTTTCTGCAAAGAATTTTACGATTTAAAAAATATTATTTCTGTTAAATGTATGCATATATACTCTATGGTATAATTTATATCGAAACAAAACGACAGTGTTGCAAAAATGAAAGTTAAGAAACGAGCTTAAGGCAAAGATTTGAAATAATTATAATTCAGCCATTTAAAAAATGGTGTAAAAAGGCGTTAAGATTGTTGCACAACGATTGCTGTTAAAAATGCATACATATGTATATGTATGTAGATCAATCAAGGGGAGACGGAATTATTCAATGTCGTCTAAGTTAGCGCCCTTTGGGCGCTAAGTCTGAGACCACCCACCCACCCCCTCAATAGCGCCCAAATATCAGATCATCATAACGTTTCATATATTCATATATTCACACCTGTTTGTAGTACACACGATACACCTGTTTGTAGTACACACGATACACCTCTTTATAGTAAAGTAATTTAAAGTAAAATAATTGTAAAGCATTATAATAAATATTTAACCAAAATGTTTGGGGTGTATACATCCTCTGACTGTATTTTAAGGAAGGCTACCTTAGCGGACACGGAAAATGGAGTTCTCATAGAATGACCCCTATATGAACTGATACTACAATTTCAAAAATAATATT